>OU015493.1:152269037-152349037 GCA_907164885.2 Dolomedes plantarius
TATATACATATATATATATATATATATATATATATATATATATATATATACATATATACATATATATACATATATATATATATATACATATATATATATATATATATATATATATATATATATATATATATATATATATATATATGTATGTATATATATATATACATATATATATATATATAATATATACATATATATATATATATATATATATATATATATATATATATATATATATATAATATATATATATATATATATATATATATATATATATATATAATATATATATATATATATATTATATATACATTCAAGAGAGTATAGCGATTAATTCAAATACTCAAATAAAATATGTTAAACTTTATACAGTGCATATAGTCTGAGTTGTAGTTATACTATATTATATTTAGAAGAAGGGACTCCCGTGAAATTAGGTAAATTTGATAAAATTAATGAATTTGCAAGTGTATGCATGTCATATAGGATAATGCATAATAATTTCTCTTTCTTTCCGTCAATATTAAGTACATAAAGTTTGGAAGACATGATCACTTTTTAATATCTAATTAGCTATAAATGGAATGTTCTGATGCGGGGCATAATCTGACGCATTCTACATTATAGTTCACCATTAAACGGATTTAGTTATTCGAATATTGCTCTGTGTTGCGTCAGAAGTCTTAGAGATATGCGGGATAATTAGTCAGTTATGGAGTTATCATAAACCTTAGCCAAATAGCTACTGATTGTAGGTAAAATTAATTTCTAATGAAATTTATTTCAGACCCGCGTATACAAATTTTGGCAATATTACGTGTCTTGTAGTTATCAGTTTCTATACAACAATCGAATTAATGATCCTAACTCTGCAGAGCTCATGAAACACAAGGGGTAAATTTTAATTATTTAATTGGAAACACGCGTAATTTTACCAATTCATGACGTATAATTCTAATAAAATATTAAAAATAAGTTCGTCATGACATATGTTATGGTACTGCTATAAAAGTAAACAATTTTACGATCTGGAGTACGTGTGTACTAAATGTAGTGAAGTTGCCAAGGGCACGGTTGGCGACCAGGATATTTTTTACACAAAAATACGAAATATCAGTTTAATGGGACAAAGAACATTTAACCTCGTTTCTTTTTAAATTTTCAATATGCAAAATTCTCTACATGCAAAACGAGAATAATTATTACTCTTTCTTTCTACGTTGAAGTCCCTTAGGATTCCCAAATAAGTATTTTGGGGAAGAATAGGACCTGTTTTCTCAAAAGTTCTTCAAAAATTGTAGAAATTTTCAAAATGTTCCAAGTGCATTCGTTTCCTTGCAATTTCTTCCAAATTTCTGAGGATTGTTCATGGAAGTGTTTGTCTCGAAACTGTGCAAAGTTCTTTGAAACCCCAAATTTTTTTTCAAATTTATAGACCATGAACTAAAGTAAAAACATACAAAAACGTAAAAAAATAACATGCAGAATAAAAAAAAATTACTTGAAAATTTAGATTCATACAAAAAAAAAAATCAAAGCGCAGTTATGTTTATATATACGTGGTAATATTATATTAAAATATTTAACGCTTTAAAATTATATGGAATGCGCATGGAGCATTTTGAAAAATGTTATCATTTTTGAAAATAAATATTGAAAAAAAGGCATGTTTCAGCTAAAAAATTCTTATTTTGAATTCTAAGGGTCTTGAATGCAGAAAAATATAATATTAATCATTCTTATTCTGTATATCAAGTTAAAAATTGAAAATTAAAAAATTCGAGGTTGAAGGTCCCTTGTCTCCTTAAAAGAACTTCATTGAATGTTCTTATGTGTGTTCAATTCATTTAAGAAAACTGAAAAAAGCCTTCTGAGAAACTAGATTCTATTACCAGTTTCCTAGTTCTTCTGTTCCGACTTTTACTGGTTTAGGTTCTGAAGCGATGTCTGAATTATAGCAATTTTCTTGTTTTCGACATAAACGCAACATAAATTTTGTCTGCAGTTAGTGAATGTTTTTGATACGGTGGCATTAAATTCTTTGTACCACGCCATTATTTACCAGCAGGCTATTTCCATTTAGTTTTATAATCCAACATTAGTTTCAAAGTTTTATCTTCCTCGAGTTGAATATGTACTTGTGTTACTGTCCTCTAATAGAAATTTGCCGTAGAATAATATGATTTTTCTGATGTTACTGATTATATATATGTTATTTTTTTTTTTGTATTTGTAGTGCTGGATGAATCAAGAGAAATGTTGAGCTGGAAAGGTTTATTTACGGAACATCTAGTTTCTAAATCAACGTGCTTAATTCTTAGCCCTTTTATCGTCACTATACTCGACATCTTCCACTTGTACTTCTTAGAAAATAATGTTTTATTGAACTATATTAATATAATGATGGAACCTCTTCATTTTAACAAAAAAAAATGTAAAACTGACATTTTGAAAAATAACTTATACAGTCGAACCCCGTTATAACGATCTTCAAGGGACCAAAGCTTTTGTTCGCTATATCCGGTGGTTCGCTATATCCGAACCGTTAAGAAAAATGTTAGAGTTCACAAAATGTATAACTGATTAATTGCTATGTGTATTCAATAATGATGTAATCTATTAAAAATGATCATTAATGATTCACTGTTTTGAGGCAGAAATAATCGGTTATCTTCTACTAACGGGATGCCGATTTCAAAAAGTTTTTATGAATTTCTTTGTCTAATACATCGAATGACTCCAGCACTCTCTCTTCCACTGTTTGTGTAGACAAAAACTTATTATTGACACGCATCGCTGCTGTAGCATCTGAGATGGTGGGGATTCATTCATGTGCTCCTCTTCACCAGCGTCAGAATCTTCGATTTCAGAATGATTCATTTTAATTTCTTCCACAATGTCTGCATCAGTCGGATTTTCACATGTACTGACTTCATCATCACATGTTTCGAACAATTGCATGTCACAATATGAGAATGATGAAATTTTGTGCTTTTCTATCCACATCGCGATAGGTAAATATTCATCATCTTCTTCAATAATCTTTGCTTCTTCAACATTCGTTGTATTTTCAGCATTCTTAAAAAGTTTTTAAAAAAATTCAGTAGTTGACTGAAAAGTAAAGGTTCGTTATAGCCGATTCTTAAGATTTCGGAGGTTCGCTATAAAAGGATAAATTAGCATTAAATACAATAGGAAAACGGCGGGACCAAAATTTTAGTTCGTTATATCCGGGAGTTCGTTATATACCGGGTTCGATATAACGGGGTTCGACTGTATTGGATTATCCTGAAATTGAATTTCATCTCGAGAAACAAAATCTTAAATATGTCTGAAATCCCAATATCCCATGAGAAAAATCCTAGTCAGGAGATAGAAAGTAGAAAGGATTGATGAAAATACATACCGTCCACTGACCAAGAGGTGAGACGAGCTCAGGCAACCTTGATCATATTCCCGCTTGTGACCGGAAGGTCTTTGATCACCAATGACCTGAAAAATCATGGGCTGTCACAGAAACTAAGCAAGGGACAATTCCAGTGCGATTGATTTGAAGTCGGAATCATCGAGATACATTTCAATACTTTAAAAATATTTGGCTGTGAAAGAGCTGATTAACTTAAATATTTAACTAGATGTTTATCCAAAATGCACTCCTAATATGTTACAAAATTAATATAATATTTCTAACTTATTAAGGCGCGAAATATCATGAACATAGAATGCATGCATAGAATGCATGCAACTGAAGCTTATCCAACGGTAGCTATGGGTTGGTTGGTGGGATTTTGCATGGCCTTTGAATATTCTATAAACAAGAAAATTTGGTTTGCGAGATCACTTCAGATTTTTAGTAAAGATGGAATCGTCGTTAAGTAGCTCATAGAGGAATTAGTTAACAAAGTGAGGGGCAAAATAAGCAAAACATGCCAAGGAATGTGAAAATGCGTTATGCTACCAGTGGTATTTTGATATCATACCAACTACTGGAGTAAAAGAAAATGGTAGCGATCTCTCCCAGATCCAGAATTTGAATTCGAAGCCTCTAACTTCGAGCTGATATTAAACCATCCGAACTTTGCCGGCGATGTGAGAAACTTTAATCATTTAAATTCCATTCTTTATGTCTCACCCTATTTTTTGCCACTGTACGTTGCTCTGTGTACAGATTTTATCTTTCATTTTCTTTATATATTTTTTTTTCAATATCGCTGAATTTTTTTTCACACCATCGATATTTATCCTATGCTTCCCAATTGTCCCTGGTGCATTGTCTGCCTGACCGCTAACTGAACTCGTTTCCTAAACCTTGACATGAAAATTCTACCAAATGAATAATATCGGCGATGGGAGGAACACCCATTTTTAGTTTTCCATTCTTCACAAGTTTTATAATTCCCGTCATATGCAAGTTTAACTTTTGAGGGGCACGAATTGAATTCAGTTAGGGCCATCCTCAGCGTACTGATTACTGGACGGTCCTTAAAATATGAAATATTATGATTTTTTTAATTGAATAACAATAGAATTGATGTTTGAATGGTATTCAAAAGTTAGACAATGAGAAAAATAAATATATTATAAATAAAATGAGAAAAAAATATAGCATCTAATTTTTACTATGGATCATATCATTGTTAAAAACTATGTTAAGGCTAAAGGCATAATCGGAATCTTCTTCACAGTTTGAAAAAGCAGAGAGAAAGCCAAATTTCTTAAAAGTTTTCTACAATCTTCCGATTTTAACTGAACTTCTATTAACGTTTTAATATATTTCAAGTTTTAATATAGTTAAGTTACGTTTTAATATAGTTAAATTGGGGGGGGGGGAACGTCCCCCCCCAACTGTTGGAAAATAATTCCAAACGGTGACTGACAAAGGGCAGTTTTCAGCCCACAACGGAATTTTTTCGTGTGTCTATCCCGAACTGCGGTACAAAATTTAAGATAAAAATTTTAGCAATCAATTTGTTGCAGCATGTGTAACATCAGAAATATTTAAACCATACTTCTTCATGATGTTTTATTGTATTCATATAAACTTAAAGTGCTAGGTAATAAGGTTTTAGTTTTGTAATTTTTATTCAACCTACATTACTAATTTTTAGGAACTATGAATAGATATATCTATCTGAACTAGTTACTTCAGGAATCTAATCTTAGTTTCTTACTTTTAGTTGCATTTTAAAAATTAGAAAACTTTGGCTATTGCTGTTTCACCAGTTCCTTTTTTTGTGTGCCGGGTGATGGCCGAATGGCTAGGGCGCTGGCAAAGGGTATAAAAGTCTGTGGTCTCACTATTAGCATGGACGTTTGTAGCCGATCGGAATCGTCTTTAAGCAGCAAGTCCCGGGCTAATTAGCCCTCGTGTAGCAAATAAATGACCGTAGTGCCATAAACCTTTCTTTTTGTAATTTGTCTATTTTGCCTTTCTTAGAAAAAGTTAAACCGTAGCGCTCTTAACTAACCAACCAACCAATTTTTTTATAAGAATCTCACTCGAGAGGAAACAAAATGGCAGGTAATGGCTTGGCTTGTTTTCAAATAAATATTCTACCTAAAGGAGAGGAAAATATAACGAGCGGTTGGAACTTAGAGGTGGAATCCCTTTAAAACGACTAATGACGTCTAATGAAATGCCGTCTCCGCAAAAGTTAAGATCCCCACCGCCTTATGTATGACAGCCTCGGATTACAATGCACAGTTCATTAGAGAACAATTTAGTCCATGGACGGTTTTTGAAGGATAAGATTAAGACGTATGTGTTATTGTTCTATCCGTTATGCAATTACATGAGCCAAAATTAATTCATTTTTGACATTATCAGTATGAAAGAAGTATATAGTATATAAAAGAAGTATAAAAACTTAAGAGTTTTTCTTTTTTCAGAATTTAAAATTTCTTTATATTTCCAGGCTTCTCTTTCTAAATTATTGTAGATTTGGAGTCTCCAGGGAACAATAAGTCAAAATTCCCTCTACATTCGAAATTCAGATGTTAATATATTATACATCACCCCTAAGGACGTAATTCTTGCAACAGTTAACTAGAATAATGTTTAAAGTTTGAGAGAAAATCTTCCGTATTATAGATTACTTTTCTCTTTAAGAAGATTAGTGGCTGTAATGATGGGAAAGACATACTTTGACGGTCTGAGCGAGTGATAAAATATTAGATACGGTAAATTAGCAAAAGAGGAAAGGCGTTAAATATTGTCTGAAACCCTTGACAATTAATCAAGAATGAATAGAAGTTTATTAGAATAGATACAGGAGCACTTCTTGAATAAACGGCCAGAATTTTAATTTTAGGGTGGTAAATCTGAAAATTATTTCAAATTTCCGTTAATATTTCTCTGAACAAAGAAATACCTCCAAAGAGTGAGTAACCTTTTTACGAAATTTCTGAAAATTTTCTTATCTGTCTAGGTGCAAATTAATTCGACTTTAACAAACGCACAATTTTTCTACTGCTGTTTCAATTTGTACATATTTTTCTCAAATCGTTTTCATTGAAATCATGATTTGAGCTCTTACACATCTGGCACGTATCTGAAACCCGTGTGCGAACGGTTTATCTGTCTGTGTTCCAATTTGTTGTACTTTAGTTTGAAATGTTTTGCATCAAAATTCTATGTTACGTAACTTCCACCTAGAAGTCTCAAAGTGGAAGAATTTCATGAAAGAACGAAAAGCAATTTTAAGAAAAACAACGACAAAAAAACAAAAATTTTCAGGCATTTGTAAATGAAGCCCGGGAGCAAAAAAGTGTGATAGAAACTTTTAAATAAGATTTTTGAGTTTAGAAAATCCAAATGCAAAGAAGAACATTTTGAAATGTTTTAAAATAAGCGATACTGTCTGTCTTAAAAAAATTCAAACACAGAAAGCACATGTCTCTTCGACAATCACCCATTCCACTCGGCGAATTTGTTGGTTTCTTTATTAATGGAGAACCATATAAGTGAACTAACATCACTCCATATTAGACGATAGCACAAGAACGCCCATGCCTTAGTCAGGATTCGAAAACTAGCTCACTCCATGGACCCCAATCACTAAACGTTATAGGTGCCTTCCAAAATGTAAAAGATTAATTTTGATAAAGTAGCTCAAATTACTCAAAATTTAAACTGAAAATTCGCATTTTATGATTCAAGTCATGAAGTGATTTGGAACATGATATGAGAATAACTTTAGGATAGACTGGAATGTAAAATTAAAGCTATCATGGATTTTAATAATATATCTATGATAATAATAATAATAATAATTTAATCTCGCAAAACAAATTATTCTGTAATTCATACGTTGAAGAGTCTGTGATTCATACTTAGGAAATAGAACGCGGAGATAAACTCTCTAATAAAGATGTGTTTCTCTAAAAGTTAATATTAAAAAAAAGAAGTCACGGGAAAAGAGAGGGAAATGAGTTATTTTCAAGATATTGATAATTAATAGAAAAATATTTAAAAAGAAATCAAATCAGTCAGAACACTTTAAAAATATTTTGATTTCTGTAATTCATACTTCTGTTTTCAAAAGGTTTTGATACATATAAAAATAAATTAAAGTTGTCCATTGATGTTTTAAAATAAGATTAGATTAATCAAAAATAATATTTAGTTTACGTATAGGGGTTGATTTGTCTATTTTACTCTGCTAACGCTATGATCCTTTGGATCAATTATGTCCTGAAACCTCTATCTAGTGAAAAGGTAATACAAGGTTATCAGGAAAGAATCATCCGATTACAAAATTTAATATTTTCAATAATTAGAAACAGAAAATTATAACTAATATGTTATTGAAAAGGAAAAATTTTAAATCTTTAGTTTGTAACAATTTCTTTTTTAATTGTTCAATAATTTCATTTTTCAACAAGATGGTGCACCGCCCCATTGGCATTTGGAGGTTCATCGGTTGACATTTGGTGTTCATCCTTTGGGGGTATGTCAAAGATTTTGCGTTCATACCACCTTTGCATATAAGTTTGCCCGAACTTAAGCAACGCATTAGTGATGCTTTACAAACTGTTAATATCGAAACATTACAACGTCTTTGGCAAGAAATGACATATCGCAATGATATTATACGGGTGACTAAAGAAGTGATATCGTACAACTGTGAAAAAAAATAACATTTTTACTTTACACTGACATATTAATTATAATTTTCTGTTTGTAATTATGGAAAATATTAAATTTTGTAATCGGATGAATTTTTCATGATAACCTTGTATATATATAGAATACCCTGTATATAGGGTTAAAAATACATTTTCTTTGTTTTAACTTTTATGAGAAGCTCCAGAAAATTTTCGCGGCAGAAAGTCATAGATTTATTGTAAAAAATTACTTAATATTAAAGAAAATAGATTTTCATTTTCAAAAAATATATTTATATTTTTACATGTCACGTATTTATATGAAAATTTAAACGAGTTCTTGTTTATGGTGAATAAATAAATTGCACAGAAATGCGCTTAATGTCAGTTTTTTAATTCTGCTATCCTGATTACAGTTTGAAATTGCGCCTTAAAATTTTCCATTCAGATGAAACACTGCTCAACTCATCATTGAGCCATGTAAACAATTCAAACCGCTACGGTAACAAAATATCGATGCTTTATCGACAATAATAATCGTAATTTTAATGATTCCGAGACAAGAAATGCCTGACAGTGTGTGAAACACGCGTCGTTTAGTAGACACTTCAATTTCCTACGGCACCATCATTTGGCTTTATCTAATTAACGGACATCTAGTCTGACGTTTAATAATTAATGTGTTACGTAGTAATTCCGTTTCCTCTCTTATGAAGGTATTAATTAATTAAATTCCAGATATCCTTCTATTCATTAAAGTTTAGGATTCCCCCCGCAGTTTAAAGGATCGCTCACTTGACAGTCACATCAAAGAGATCGCCAGGACCTTGCCGTGTGAGGAGGCGGGGGTTGTATTTTGATGTGCAGAAGGCGAGGAATTAAAAAGGGTTCAAACTAATATGTATCTGTACCCATTTTTTATTTCTAAAATATTTATGTGGCACTGCATTAGACATGTTGATAAATGTGAGAAATTAAAGTTCCCGTGTTTGTCACTTTCAAGCATAAAATGATCTTTATATAATAGAATATAAATATGAATCACAGCTAAGTAAAAAAAAACAAAAAGTTGAAACTTATGTATTCCGATTTCATAGTGTTTTAATTGTAAGTTTTTGTCGATAAAATTTCTAGAATATCATCTTGTGAAGTAAGATTATTGTTTATATATTTGAATGTGTCTGTATATAAAAAAACCCCAATAAAATAAATTTTCATCGAAAATAAAAGAGATTAATTTTGAGGCAAATAATAAAAAATAGCAAATAATGCAATTATATTTTAAATGACTTACTCAGATTTATAGAAGAAAAATAATTGTTTCTTCTAGGTTTTAAAAGATAGATTAAATTATTCCTTTAAAACTAGTCGTTGCAGTATCTCATTTAGGCCAACCATTACTTTAAAAGTAATAAGGTCCGTGGGCCTTTGGATGGGTAGAGTGTCCTTGGCAATACGATCGTTAAAAAGACAGGAGTGTATGCCAATTTCGGAAATGATTATCATAACTCAGGTATCAAACCTTAGCTGTTATCTAACATAGGTACCAAACCTTAGCTCTTATCTAACTTAGGTACCAAACCTTAGCTCTTATCTAACTCAGGTATCAAACCTTAGCTCTTATCTACCAAACCTTAGCTGTTATCTAACTCAGGCTGTCATCGTACAGGAATAATGAATTATGTGTTTTGATATGGATTTCTTCATAATGACGGAATAGCCGTGTTTACATCGTTTAGTAGTAAGCGTCTCTGGCCTCCGTGCTATGGGTTCGTCTTCGAATCCCGGATATGTTTGTGTGATGTCTCCTCATAAGATGCAGTGTTGGTTCACATATTAGGTGTTAATATGTGAGTAGCCAACAAGATTAATAAGTAGCCAACAAGATTTCGTGGTGTGGATGGGACAACGTCCTTGGGAAAAAGTGCCTGATACGCTGGAAAAAAATAATCAAGGAATACGTGGGAAAATGAAAAAAAAGTTATTTGTGTATTTTTTGCATCGAAGAAAAGATATTATGTTTAAAAATATTTGATTTTTACTTGTTTCTTATTAAAGACTGAATAAAACTTTTATTGTTACTTGTTTCTTATAAAAGGTTTATTAATATCTCAGTTTTTAATGACATATATATGTTTCCTGAGTTTGATTTGTGATTTTGAATGTGGGTTTGATTTGTGATTTTGAATGTGAGTTTGAATGTGGGATTTAAGAATGTGTATAAAGAAAAAATATAAGAGATATTTTGAGTTTCATGCACTGTCTAATAAACATCAAGAAATTTATAATCATCATATTGTCTTTTATAATGACGGAGGATATGTCATTAGACTAAAAATCTATTAATTGCATCAGTATTTTTTTAATGTGCCTTGAGATGAAAATCTTACGATTTATTTCATGTCTAAATAATTTTTCTCACTTATTTATCAGTAATGTTTCAATTTTTTTCAATGCATGTTTTTTCCATTTTAGCTTTCATCGATAAAAAAGTTTACTATAAATTATTATTTAAAAAAATATGTATGTTAATATGAGGTTAAAAATTGTGCATAAGTAAAAAAAAAATAAGAGAATTTTTGTAATTTACGCCCTTTGTGAGAAACGAAGAAGAAGCATGCTCATAATTTGGTCTTTAAGAGCGAAAGAAAACTCATTAATAAATTAAAAATATATTAATTGTATCTGTATCTGTTTTTAGGTGCTTTGAAGACAAAATCTTACAATTTAGTTTAAGTTTAAAACATTTGTTCTAATTTATTTTCCATCAATATTTCGGATTTTTTTTCAAACGTATCCTTGATATGCAAATTATCTGTTGTAAAAAAGCTTTACTTTAATTAATACGTTTGACTTCCTTTATTTCAATTTGGGATTATAGACAGTGTATAAGAAAGAAATATAAGAACATTCTTATGTTTAATTTACCTTTTTATCAACATTGGCCGGTATAATTGTAAATTATGAAATAGTAATTTTCAAACGAGCATTAGTTTCTAGTTTTTCTACGAAAATATGTAAAGCGCAAAATATTCTTATGTTATTTTTCACTAGAATCTCATATTAAAATTAAAAATCAAAAGTTTTAAATAAAAATTTTTTACAGCAGTCGAAACATGCATACATATGAAACATACATTTGAAAAAAATCCGAGATATTAATGGAAAATAAATAAGGACAAATGTTTGAATTTCTTCATTTTAATATCAGATTCTAGTGAGTTTATTAGAAAAAAAATATGAAATTTTTTGTGCTTTATGCACCATCTAAGAAAATCATGCTTGTTTGAAAATTTTATACTTCTTAATTTACCCTTATATAATCGATGTTGATAAAAGGGTAAATTTGAATTATTATTTATTTACACAAACATCTAAAATATACATATTTGAAACGAAAGAAAAAACACACTTAGTTGTTATTAAAAATACTTAACTGAGCCCAAAAATAAACAAAAGAATTGATTGAAAATTATATAATAAATTAATACCATTGGGGAAAAATTATTCAATGCTCCCCATGAACGTGATTGGATTCTTTTGTTGCTAGTAATCTTCCACTAAATTACGACCATAAATTTTTACGGTGGAACATCACAAGACTCAAGCGTACATACTTATTAAATGATTTTAATAAGGCGGAAGGGAAAATCCAAGAAAATAATTTTTAAGAAAAATTTTCTTTAATGATCTTTAGCTGAAACCGGCGCAAGGTTGCATGAAAAAAAAAACTGTGGTCTCTAGAGAAAGTACTGGACCTATGACTTGGGTAAAACTTCGCAGAAAGATACAGAAATTTCATCATTACAAATAATTAAGTGTTCCTTTTGAAAAACAAAAAAGATTATTAAATGAGTCTTGTAATCCTTTTCACCGTTACAAGGTATAAATATTCATGTAAGAGGTTCATCATATTACAGATTACAAATAATTAAGACACGTGTTCCTTGAGTTAAATTTTTATAGAAATTGCAATCTTTTATATAAATCTAATACTAGAAGAAAATGCTTCACTTGCATTTTGAAAATTGTTTCTTTTTAAAGGTCAAAATTTGCAATGAATCGTCATTAAAGCTCAAATTTTGTTATTTGTATTGTGAAGATAGTACTCGTTCAAATTATTAACATTTTACTTAATTTAATGTTCATTGAATAATATATATAACTTATACCTATTTTTGAGTCGCATTAAATCTTTTAATCTAATTTATTGTCGATTGATCTTGATTAAGTAATACTTCGTCTAAGAACATTATGAAACTTAAAGACATAATCTGAAATTACAAATGAAACGATTTATACGAAGCCTTTTCGCAGTAAAAGGCATGAAACTTCAAGAATTAAGATGTTAATCTGTCGTTGAATACACATTAATTGAAATCTGTTTTATCTCCATCATTTATGGATAAGCTTACAGAATTCCTTATAAGAGTTTTATTATATTGATCTTTCAACTTGGAATGCGAGCTGCAAAGAGCGAAATAGGAATATATAGAATGATGAAAGAATCATACAAATAACTCTAGAAGAATAAATGTAATCCAACTCGTCATAAAATCAGAAAACGGTTTATATACAGAAAATCGTATTTAGAAGTGATGTCATTTATATCGATTAAAGTGATTAAAGTGAATAAAGAAAGAACTTTGTGATTTTAAGCTTACAGGTTTTAGGATTTATTTGAAATACTGCTCTACAAATAAATTTGTCTCATTTAAATTAAAATTCTTCTTGAATAACAGAATGTTTAGCCCAAAAATTCATTCAAGTTGTTTTAAATCAAATTTATTTAAAGCTGCTATGTACTAACCGTATTGGATTCTCTCACCCCAGTGTTAACCTATGGAGAAAATTTTTCCAAGGATCGCCGTTTTGGATTTAAAGATTTTTTTTAAAAATTGTACTCCGTAATAAAGAAAGAAATTTTACACTTTGGGGAATTTTTCGTTTTTAAAAATAATTGCAAATAATGTTTCCAAATTTAAACTATTATGGAAAAATGTGGTATAGTGTGTTTTAAACGCTAAAAATTCCTTTGGTGGATGAAATTCATAAAATGAATCCAGTTGCAAGGTGCAGAAAAACTCAGGCTATTCTAAAATACCCTTTTTTATCAATTAATTATCAGCATTTATGTAGCTGTAAACAGTAGACACATTTTCTCCATAGGTTAACATTGAGGTGAGCGAATCCAATAGGGCTAGTACACAGCAGCCTAATTTTTTCAAACGAAAAAATAAAAGTACAGATGTAGTTGTTTCCCCAGCAAAATGCATCATGTTTGGTAAGTAGGGATTGGAAGACCACTCACTTTTCAAGCATTAAATAATTCTTATTTCCTTTTAATGCACTGATGATTAACAATGATTTGACATTCATGCTTTGTATGAAGTAAAGACGACTAATAGTAGGATAAATTTTTTTTGTATTTGCTTAAAAAGCTGAAATTCTACTTGATATTGCTACATTTAAAATATGGGATATTTTATGACTGCAAATAATTTTGTCGCTAACGTCAAATGAAATTTATTAAAAAAAAAATTCTTTGTAATTAGAACTAAAATGATGTGCAAACGAAACTTATTAGATAAAGGATGCCCGGCTTTAATTGTATTCATTTTTTAATTTATGGGATTTTACATTGTATCATAGTCAGACCTTGTTACGGAATTTTAAGATTGAATTGTAATCACCACTTGGTGGCGTTGCGTTCGTGACATCGCTCTGCCCGAAAGAGTTCAGATTTACAATTGATATGGAGCGATCAAGTAGGACGTAAAAAAGTTGAAGGTCTGAGAACTTAAAATTCTGATAACACAAATAATGTAAATAATTCAACCCGAAAGAATATGTATAAAGAGGGCATAGACTGTCGAATAAATTAATAGAAAACCTATCCTAACGTTGAAAATTTTAACTTTTCAATAAAAGATTGCGCAGTTGCATCAAATACTCATACTGAAAACGGACAAATATAACTAACAGTAAATAATTCAACAAAGCAAGATAATTATTAGCAGGAAGAATGCAGTCAAGAATAAACAGAAATCACGCACTTAGGGCTCAACGCACCATAATGCAAGATTCTGTAAGAGTAAAGGAACTAAACCATATATTGAGGCAACCGACTGGTCACGTCATCAGGAGGCTTACCTCACGGGGGAACTTTCTGAATAGGATGCAGGTCTAACCAAAAGACATCCCAAGGTCCCGAGATCTTAAAATTCTGAGGGTCAAAGGGGCCTAAATCAACGTTAATTGTAAATTTGTAGAAGTTGTAAATAGAGTTTTAATTGACAGTACTGTGAAATAATTTAACTTAGAAATACCAATCTAGGAAAAAAATAACAATTCTATTTGAAATAATGTTAAAAATAACAGACCTTAGTACCTATTCTCATAGAAACTCTGAAAGGTTTATGCAGTACACCGTTCCATGGAAGAGCTCAATGTTTGGAAAGCAGGGTTTAAACCTGTATTTGGAGTAATACCCCCCCCCTTACTAATGTTTATAAAATAAATTAAAGCAAGTCAACAAAAAAATCTTTTAAAATGATTTGCGATATCATCATTATTTGTAAAAATTGCAGACATTCGACTTAATAAACACAGAGATTCCAGCCTTGCAAACGACGTCTCTTGGAATGATATTCTGGCAGAAAAAAAATCCAGTCCCTTTACTATTATCAAAAACAAAAACCAAAATGTTACAAATTTAAGCAGCATGCTCTTAATTAAACTGATTTAAACCATCACGCGGAGGGAAAAAAACCGTGTTTTCTCCTGAGGAGCTACTGAAGAAAATGCATTCCAGCAGATTATAGGGCGCATGCACAGCGATTTGGGGGCGTCTTCTTTTGATCCGATTAGCACTGCTCGTAGCATGTTTCTTCCCTCTTTCACAGATTGCGCGCTAGACAACTAGTATAATATCCATAGCTTCAGTAAAAACAACAAAGGCTTATGCAAATTTTAAACGACGGTTGAAATAAAGACAGAAGTTGTACCGTGGGAATGATATTATGTGCTTTTATTTTTCGGAAACATTTTAAGAGGCACTTTAATTCGAGAAAGTGAATAATAAACGGAAAAAGATATATTTTCAGTTGGAATAATCGAGTCTGTATTTGTGCTTCGAATGTGTCGGGTCAGAAATAATTGAAAAAACGAAGGTTTAGCTATAAAATGTTGAAAATAACTTAATTTAATCTTGTATATCGGAATAATAAATGAATTTATATGTTAAACTTCGTTCTTATAATATTTAAAGATACATGGTTATAGCAGTCCTGTTGTAAATAAATAGGGTGTAATGGATTTTTATAAAAGCGCAATTTTTAACATTTCAAGCCTCATCAGACCTTCTTAAAATATAAATATATTTTGTTTTCTCTTTCCAAACTGCTAATTGTTTTTAATATCTCGATATCTCTTGAAAAAGATATGTACCAAATTACCCATTGAGAATAATTTTTAAAACGACGTTTTCTATGTTAGGTCTTATTATCATTAAAATACTCTTTTGTTTACGGAATCGTAGCACGGATAGATTTATAAATATTTGAAAGTTTAATACCGTCAGAAATTTGGACTAAGTTAAATTACTTTTTCCGCCATTAAAACCTGAGTATCAATAAATTTTTAATTATATGAGCTTTTTTTTGACTTCCTAAACCTTAAAGACTTTGTAATCAATTTTGTGTTAATTTTAAAGATGATTCAAATAAGGATTTCCTTTATTATTTCTTTATATCATCAATTCTCATCTAAAAGAGTATGTTGAGGACGGAACTGTAACAAAACTAAATATTTAAAATACACGTCTCATAAATATATTTTAGATGATAATTGAGGAGAATTGATTTAGAGAAGAATTGGTGATATTATTTCTTAATACCGTCAATTCTCACCTAAAAGAGTATATTGTAAACGGAATTATAACATGACTAAATATTTGAAATACGTGTCTTATAAATATATTTTAAATGAGAATTGATCAGAACTGATTTAGATGAGAATTCTCTTAGCTGGGAATTGATGATATTATATCTTAATATCACCAATTCTCCTCTAACAGAGTATGTTGAGGACGGAACTATAACATCACTAAATATTTAAAAATAAATTTGCTATAAGATATTTTAGACATTTAAAACACTTATTCCTCCATCCCTAAATTTAATGGAACCTGTATATCAGTAAATATATTTATACATGATATTTTAAACTTCAAAAAACATAAAGTTTCTGCATTTTGTAAACATTTTCTTTATAACAAAATATAAAATATTGGAAAAGTTCACTCAATTATTCATTACATATTGTGTTATTTTGATTTAATGATGGAATTCCGTCGAGATTTACCCAGTGGTTAAAATATATGCGAATTTGGAGCTTGGCTGATGTTAAAATTAATCTAACATGTGTTTTTCTTCAGATTTTTGCAGTTCTAGTTTCTTAATTTTATAACTTTTCCCTCTTGGGATGAAAAGGATGAATCATTAAGAGTGTAAAAATTAAAAAATTGGTAAATATTACCCATAAATGTATAACTTAATCAAGATAAAAATTAATCAGACATTTTAACAACCCTTGAGAATTTAATTAGTGGAAAATTTAATTTATCAGTAATTACCTGAACATATTAAAGCGCCTATTAAATGAAAGAATAATTTTAAACGTATTGGATGTACCTGAAGTAAAGAATGATAAATTAATTTTATATATTGACAGAAAGTTTAATTTTTACACTTTGTTGGAAACAGGTTTCAGCCAGATTATTAATAAAATATGTTTTTTATACGTTACATATGCATTAAATAAGATGTATATTTTCTCACATGAATTGAAGGCATTTTAAGTTTTGAGATAAATATATGAAGCAAAAACTGAAACGGAAGCATTTTGAATTCCCGGATTTCATAGGTTAATAGACTGGTGTAATGCAATTTAAAATTAAGTTCTGAATTTGTAATTTAAGTAAAGAGAGAAAAAGATTGAAATTTTTTTTGTGCGTTTTGTTGATGAAAAATGCAGCACAGTTTAGAGTTTCATAGACAGAAAATCTCGAATGTAATAATTAATTAAGTTAAAGACAAATAGTATTTCTTATTTTTAAAATCGATGTTATGTGTATAAGTACTAAGAAAAAAGATTATATTACCCAGAAGAACTTTTCTGTTGTTTTTAAACAAACTAGAAACAAAAAAGTATGCACTGATCTCTGCAAATTGTAAGTTTCTTTAAATTCCAAATACTGTGCTTTCATGGTATTGAAAATGTTAAATTACAAGAGAATTCTTATATTTAATATATATTAGCAGATTTGCAAAATATATCGCTCACTCCCTTCAAGTCATATCTCAAAAATCGGCGATTTTTAGATGACAGGCTTAACTAAAAATTGCCGATTTTTGAGATTGCCCTGAAAGAGTATTTCAGATTGCCCTGAAAGAGTAGTATATTCCTGTAAGATCGTCATATTTCACCACTCAATATTCAGCTGCTAGAGAGCAGAATTAATATTGATATTTAATACATTTGATTCTACTTTTAAACTTTAAAATCCCTCTCCTTAAAAATCACGTTTTTTGAGATATGACGCTGTTGGAAGGAGTGAGCAATATGTTACGTTTTAATCATAAATATATATTAGGTTTAAATAACTCGCGTCGTCTTATGTATTTCCACACACAAAAAAAAATTAATAAACGCATTATAAAATAAAAATAAGAATAAATAAATTTATTTACTTATGAACTAGTATGTCTATGATTTTCCTTTTAAGAAATCTTGTTTTTGTTAAATTAAATCATCTATGGAGTTCATATCATTTTTTAAGGAGTTTTAAATATTTATAGTTCCATTTATTGTTTATTCCTTTTAGGAAATTAAACTTAGATCTCTATCTTTTATACCGCAAAATATAATTTATGATTATTTTGTATTAAGACAAATAATAAATTAAAGTCAGAATTACAAGCAATGATCCAATAAAAGTTACAAAGCAACCTCCTTTGTTTATGAGTAAATAACAAATTCTAGTAAATCCCATAATATCTTTCTTTATTTATCGTTTGATTTCCAACCTTATAGTAAAAAAAAAGTTAAGGAAATTGGAAAATATATAGTTGTTTCTGTGTAAATAAAGGGTATTTATTTTCAACTGTTACTGGTATAAATGTCAGTTTTCTCATTCCATCCAACCTTTCAATTGAGAATACCTTCACAAAATTGTTAGCTTAATATATCTTTCAATATTCTGTCTGCATGTTCTTTTTCTTAAGTAAGTTATTCTTCAACGTAGAATAAACAAAAAGTAAAATCTTAGAAAGGATTCGAATTGACAGCTTTATTACCCAATAATCAAGCCGCGGTTATGATGTAGTATATGAAGTACTGTGCAGATTCTAATATCATATTGATGATAAAGAAAAAATTATTTTAGTACTCTCTCTTCAACGATGAATTTTGAAACTGAATCTCACAAAGGGTTTTTCCCCTTCCTTTTGAGCTAAAAATCACAAATCAAGGCTGAAGCAGAAATCCATATAAGTATTTTATAGGACATAATTATAAAGAACTGATTATTGAAAAATTGGATTTACGGTACACCTGCTCTTCAAGATCCCCACAATAGCATTTATTCTGTTGAGTTAAGGGGGAAGATACCCTTTGCACTCGCACAAATATACTGATTTTAGTACCAAGCTTAATGTATTGTCAAACAGTTAATTTATAATTAATTTAAACCATTTTTTAGGGTGAAATGTACAAAGCTTTATCTATTAGAAAACCAAAGCAGAACTGTTGAGACATTATTAAAAATTATTTTATGTAAAACAATAAAATTAATGTTTTATGAATAGAGAATCTTAGGCATTGCACTCAAATAAAAAAAAAACTATATGTGATATATATTAAATTATTTTTATATATTCTACCCATAGGTTATACTTTAATCTACACCTAAAATAACTATCACATTTCACATAAAAGTTTTTTTCAGGCAAATGTATTGTAATGTAGAAGAAATATCACAAATATTAAAAAAAAAATTGTTGTAAAAAAATTAGTAATATGTACTGACCTAAATTTTGGTAGAAACTGTATAAACATACTAGATATACATGTATAAAAAATTTTAGCAATTTTTGACCAATAGTTTTGAAGAAATAGTACGCACAAGTGAAGGGTCCAGGGGTAAAACCACTTTACTCCAAAAACCTCGTTTTGAGAAAAACGAATTTGAAAGTTGGAGAAACGTGGTGTTTCTATGGAACGCCGAAACTTTATCGCTATTTTTAACAGCTTTAAAGGGGTTCTGCCTCGGATATGAATGCACGTGGTGTTAGTACTCCTTGAAAGCTACAAGATGGCACTGCTAACTCATTTTCGCAAAAATGGCTGTAAAGTCGTTTTATCCCTGGACCCTTCAAGTTTGAAAATAGCAGCTTTTAGAAAAAGCCACTTAAGGTTTAAAGTTTCTATAAATTACTTTACTGTTAGCTTTATACATTTGGCCATAAAATCGGTCCTAATTGTAGTATCGACTTCATTTTTTTAAAGATTCCTTATATTCCATTCTTCAAGATTAAATCATAAAAAATTGAGTTTTTGAAGGTTTTAAGGTGATCTCCCCTCTTAAAGAACTGTATCGATAACTTACGGAAATTTTTTAAGATACCTAAGCAATGTGTTTATCACCGCCTAAGTTAATGGGGCGATATCCTTTTTGGGTTCCACATGCAGTGAGGGTGTTGACTCGGTTTCACAAGATTCTTTTCAAATTGAACATTCAAAACTTTAAACAAACATTTTTTTATTTAAATTTAACAAATTCACAAGAACACCAAAGCACTATTACAACCTCTTCTCACCGAGTATATTGTACATCTAAAAACTCAGCAAAATCTATCGAAGTTGCCACTTCAGTAAAAAAAAAAAAATAAGCATGCACTTTTCTCGCGGGCACGTTTCCTGGACGTTACAACTGGGAAAAAAGATTTATTGCTTAGTTTCTTTATATTTATGACCTGAATCTCTACTCTATGCACATTATTGTCAAGTGTTAGTTATCAATCAATATTCACTGTTGAATATATAGCTAAATTTTAATGGTGCCCTTCTGAAGAAAGTCGTTTATTTAAAAATAAACAATTAATTTTCAAAGTCTTCGATTTCACTTAATTACCAATATCGTACTGTAAAATGATTCAAATTTCTTTTCAATTTCTTAAACAAACTTTAAAGATAATAAATGAGAAGTTTCAAACAATCACTACATTCCAGGTTCGATTAAGGAAATTCTTTACCGCTAAATCTATCTTTGAGAAAAACCTTTTGAAAGCTAAATTAGTACAAGCATATTTACACTCTATATACATTTTGCATTGTTCTTAAAATAAAACCATTTGTCAATAATTTCTTTTAATGCTTCGACTAAACCCTTTATTCTTAAACACACAAAGTGTTCTCCCCGAAGTCTTTATATCGATTAAACATTGTCGGAAAATCTTTAGCAGAACTCGATTCATTAAACTGAGTTAAACGACTAATATCAAAATCTTTTAGTCGTTTAACGTAGAAGAAATTAAAGAATCATCACTTTCATCCTGAATGCGGTATCATTATGGCGTTACCCCAGGCGGTATGAAAATTCCGCCAAAGAACAAAATTGGAGGGAGTTTTACTAGAGCTGTAGCTAGTATCATTCTTTAACACCGATTCATTTGATCTTTTAGAGAGTAATTGAGATCGTGATTTACTTTAGGTCTTCATTTCGATACATGATGTTACTTGAACCCTATTAAAGTTCCGATGCAATTTATTTTTTCGCCAAAAAAAGGTTTCGTAATTTACGAAATATTATCAATTAAATCCGACTGTATATTCTAAGTACGGGTCTTCTGTCCCCATCGTAAAATTTGTTAATGAGGGCAGAAGTTCTAACGCCTTTAACTTAGTTTCCTTAGGGGATTGAAAAATACTGCTAATGCGATGGAGTTTTGCAATTCTTGAGAATATCGCAATCATTTTTAACTTTATAGTTATACATAGAATGACCTAGCACGCGTTAGGCAATAAATATTAAAACAGAAGTCCGCGTGGTAAATTACACTGATTTTTCGATGTCAAATTTATTGCATTATCATATAAACATAGGCGTAGCGTGCTTCTAACTTTTTTTTTTTTTTGGGGGGGGGGGGCGAATTGAATTCAGTTAGGACCCTCCTCAGTGCATTGACTGCCGGACGGTCCTTAAAATCTGAATTATTATGATTATTTTTAATTGAATAACTATAGAATTGATGTTGGAGTAATATTCAAAAGTTATAGAATGAGAAAAAATATACTATAAAAATGAGAAAAAAATATAGCATCGAATTTTTGTTATGAATCATATCATTGTTAAAAACTATGTTAAGGCTAAAGACATAATCGGAATCTTCAATTTCACAGTTTGAAAAAACGGGAAAAAACCAACTTTCTTAAAAGTTTTCTACAATTTTCCGATTTTAACTGAATTTCTATTAACGTTTTAATTTATTTCAAGTTAAGTTAAGGCGCACGCAACCCCCCCCCCCCCCTGACGCTACGCCTATACACATAAATGAAGGGTGATCTCTTTTTTTCATTGTTCTTTGTAGCGTCTCATCTTTAGTTATAATGTTCTAAATAGTGTATAGATTAGTAACTCAAGTAAAATACGTTCACTTAAAGAAACAATTAATTTATTATTTCGGTATAAAAAATTGAAATTTTCAACTTTCAGTTTCCAGACTTATCTGTGTTAAAACAAGAAATGAATGAGGTCTCTTTTCTAAACCATAACATTCCATTATATTTTAACTTATTATCTTTATTTCGAGGTAATTTTATACTTGGTAAATTATTGGTAAGTTTTAACTCTCTTAAACCCAATGGTATGTTTATCTTTATTGTAAGTCGCTTTTTCGTCATGCTGTGGGATAGAGAATTGTTTGAATACTTGTAAAGACGTTTGCCTTTAAGGCTGATTTGTGGCTGTAGAAATTACCCAAAATATCCTCTATTTCTTTTAAATAAAATCCGTTATATCAGTAAATATAGGAAATATTTGCTGATGAGTTGAATCAAGCGAAAAACATCAAAGTTTTATTCTGGACAAAGTGAGTATTTTGCCTTCAAAAAAGTATGCGGTTATACGTTACGGGTTTTTTATTAAAATTTATATCTAAATTATAATTCGTAATAGTGGTGCATTTATTGGAATTCCCTGCTTCTTGACATCAAAATTAAAAGGAGTCGAGAAACGGTAGACAATTAGCATTAGCATAGATTCTAATAGGTTCTGAACAAAATATGGCCGTTTAGAGGGGTGGAGGACTAACGAAGTTTCACTTTAGTTGATTAGATAAACTGAGAAAGTTTCAAGATATCTTTAGATAAGATCAGAATAATTACTCTCTCTTTTAGTATATATAATTAGTATTATCATAATAACAAGTAAAAAGAATATAAGTTTTAAGAATATACCGAGTAATTCCAGAAGTACTAAATTTTAGAGTGTCTGTCCAGTATACAGGAAATTCCGACTTCAGTATCTATCTGGTTGGAACATACTTTTTAAAGCCTGAACAACGAAACTCGATCTATTTTATTAAAAACATTTCATAGACAAAATTGTAATTCAAATGTGGAGCTAAGCTTAATGCCTAAGTGAAAAATGCCTCTATGTTGAAATAAATAATGAAATAAGCATTAAAAAGTAGGGTTTTTTTTAGTTGTTGGAGTGGACGAGATAGTTTTTGATTTGAAGATTAAGAACTTTTTAAAGAGATATACAAGGTAAAAAATAACATAAAAACTATGAAATAGTGTACTGTAAATATGAAATTTCTTTATATGGAAATGAAGGGAAGACATATATTGAATAATAAACTTAGTTTCAAATTTAAGTTTTTGTAAAAAAGAAAGAAAATATTATTTTTGAGGATTGGATACCACAACATATCACAAAACACTAATAGAAAAACTGCATGGATCACACTTTAAAAATAGGGGTTATTTACGCAGCAATTACTCGTAGTATTTCAATTGTACCCAGCCGGAAGGAAAATTTGCCCTTATTGGTTTCAACAACCAGCATGGTACAACCGCCAGGTACACTGGAAATTTTGTACCTCAAACGTTAGAAGACTCAAGATCTTTCCGTTGTCGGCTGGATTGACAGCAATTATTCACTAACCTTAGAAAATTTGGAGAAATTTTGCTTTAGGATTTTTTTGTAGTAATTTATGACTGTGCCGTGTCGAAGAGCCTATAATGAAGGTGAAACCTCCGTCCATAATTGCTGGGTGCGTGCGTACACTTGTGTCATACTTTACCAACAGTTTTAAACCAGAGACATTAAATTATTTAAACAATTTATACATGCCTCCTTAAGAAAAAAGAGAAAACATAGCCACTAAAATGTGAGCTTGAAAATAATTGATTTTAATTTATATGAAGAAAAAAATGAAATTAAAAATAAACTCATGGAAATTGTAAAGCATATTCATGAAAGCTATAAGTGAAGAAATTTAGAATTTTTGAAACTAGTTGTAAAGTTGATAAATAATCCTTAATATCATCATGAAATAAAATCTGAGCACAAAAATGTCATTTTTTATCAATTTCCCCCCAAATGAAGTATAAAAAGGTATTTTGAAATTCATTCTCTTGCGCTTTCTAAAAATACCTAAAAAAGTCATCCCTTCTTTGCATTTTTTTCTATTTTGGATAAAACCTGTATAAAATTTATGCATAAAAGCCATTAATATTGAGAAAAAAATGCCATTTTTTATAACTTTTTATCTATATGAGGTAAAAAAGAGGATTTCCCCTCACCTCCTGCTTTTTAAAACATTGCGTTCCCTAAATGGGAAATGCATTTATTGAAGCAGAATGTAATTTGCAAAATTAGGAGAACTCCCTTGAGAAAGCTAATCTTAGCTAATAAACAAATTGACATTCTTCATATTTTGAGTAAAGTTAAATATATTTAAAGACTAATGCATGCATAAACGTCGGAATAATGAAAAATATTTTCTTCATGACTTGTAAGTTTAAGCTGACCAGAAAAATATTTGAACGCGCTATTTATTGAAAGTACTAGAATTTTATTCTTACTTGTTACGAAGACTGCAGATGTAGACAAGAATTTATTTGTCAAATAGCCAAAAAAAAGGGAGGTTATAATTACTTGAATTTAATCGGAAATTGACCTTATAACTATTTTATATACAATACTATTTACTAACTTCTTTATCAAATATAATAATTTCTTTTTAAAAGGGTGCTTTTCCAAAATAAAATCAAGAATTCATCAAGTGAAAACTTTATATATATATATATATATATATATATATATATATATATATATATATATATATATATATATATATATATATATATATATATATATATATATATATATATTGATTGAAAGTTAAATGTTTCCCGAAACGAAATTTTGCTCTTTAAATAGTTTATTTTTCTCCAATTTGTGAATTTTATAACTAAACTAGCTGAAAACCCGCGCTTCGCTACGGAGTACATTCAAATTAAATACAACGGTCAACGTATGCAATTTATGCCAAAAAATAAATATATATATTTATAATAAATGCGATGATCAATGTATACAATTGATGTAAAATATATATCTATCTATATATATATATATATATATATTTATAAAAAAATCGTAAGGGATATGCATTTTTTTTGGATAATATCCAGTCGTCTGCTGCATTAGAAAGAGAAAAAAAATATTTTTTTGTCTGTTTAGTTGTTACGCACGTGACGATAAATTTATTGAAAGTACCAGAAAAAGAAATCACGTGATCAGAATTTAATAAATTAAATTCTAAAAATTAATCTTTAAAAATTCACCAAAAATCAGGAAATGGAGGTAAAAATTCGAAAAAAATTTCATTTTGAAGGAATTTTTATGATCTTTCTCGAGATATAAATTTTATAACCCTCAATGTATTATTTTAAATGCAAACGTAAAAAAAGTTTAAAAAGCAGCTTAAAAATTTATTTTAAATAAATCTTTCTTAGTGCACCCCTACACTATTAGAAGAATCGCCATGCAAAATTTCAGCCCTTTAGGTCCAGCGGTTTGGTCTGTGCGTTGTATGTCAGTCAGTCAGTCAGTGAATGAATGAGTCAGTTACGGAACTGTTTTATATATATAGATAGAAAGAGAAAAAATATTTTAGTTTTAGCACTTCATCTCTTCATCATCAACACGGTTAATTTCAATGACCTATAATGACCTATATATAAACATGGCCGAGCCATCTGATACTATATGATTTAATTATCCTTCTTGTATTTGGTTGCCTATATTTAAGGTATAATTAATAGTTACAACCAATTACCCAGATGTTATGTTCTAGCAATTCTACGTAGAATCTTCCGCTCAAAAACTAAGATTTTATTCTCATCAGATTTATTTAGGGGCCAGCATTCGCAGCCATAAATAATAATCTGTATTATTAAAGTGTTATATAGATAATATTTTGCGCTTATAGAATTAAACTTTGAAATTTTAGCACTTATTAGATATAAATTTCTATGATAGGCCAAATGTGCATTTGGACCTCTTAATTTAAGAGATCACAAACTCTTTTATCGCTGTTAAATAAATAGTTTCAAAGCAAAGAGATTTTTTCTTACCCTGAAGAATCAGCAGGTTTCTTTTTTAATATCTTAAGTCAAAATCATTGATTTATATTTACCAAGTTATTGGTTTTTATACCAATCGCAGAACAAAAATTTCGACTTGAGTCTTTTGTACAAAGAAATGTACTTTTGTATATAAACTTGATAGACTTAAACCTTTTATACAAGTCAAAAGATTTTTTTAATCAATACTAACAAATATCTAAAATTCACTTTTTTTGACTAAAGACCTTTATATCGAGCATCATAGAAATGTTATTTATAAGATACTAAGCGTGAATGAAGAAGTAAAAGCTGTAATACGGTGTTCATAACATATCAATAAATAGATTTCTGTGAGAAAAACAATCGATATGTTTTATTCGCCCTTTCTCCCCCGATCAACGGTTTGTTCAATAATTATTATTCTAATCCATCTTTAAAATTTCTTCTAATGCATCAAGACTAGAACTCAGTATTTTGGGTATTGGTAAATTGCATAATATTTTTTTCACGCAGTTCAAGAAAAACTAACTCCCCCCCACAGCTCGAATAGTAAACGACAGAAGAAAATTAAAGTTTGAATTTACAGAATATAGTTATTTCATTACTGAACATAAGCTCGATCGATATTACGTTAGTAACGTCATTAATGGCATAAGAACATAATTAAGCTTAATCTGGCCGGATCATGCTAATTTCCAGAACTGCAGAGTTATACTGATTACTAGCGGCGAGTGATTACATTCCGATTTTGATGCATCGACATAGGTACGAAGTAATTTAGTCATTTGATGGCATTATCCTTTCCATTTACGGGGATAAACACGAAAACTTTCAATACAATTTTAGTGAACTGAAATTTTGTACTTAAAACAAAATTTATGACTAAAAAATAATAATGCTGTTGAAGTAGACATAATGGAGGAAGGAAAAATTATAAAAGGCACTTTTCAGTTATGCAATAGTAGCGTGTTTGATACAACGCGTTGTTTCAATGCAACTTTAATGGTAAAAGGTTGTTTTAGGCATTTGAAATTCGAAAAGGGTAATTTTCTTTTTGTTTCATATAAGAAAGTTTCATATAAGAAAGTTTAATCCTTATATTTTGTTGGTTTTAATATTTCAATATTTTTAGCACAAAAATTTTTCAGTTTAATAAATAAATGAATTAATTTATACAAGGAATCTCGAGTGATTTATAATCTCAAAGTAAGGCTTGTGTGAGTGCAAGATTTTTGCTATAATTTAGATTGTTTTGTTCTCCTTAATCGTTGAAACTAACCGCCTTAGTTACTTTATGAGATGGATATGGTGTGGTTAAAAGATAAGCATTTTCAGCGGTAACAAGGAATTTACTCGTGTTTTGATAATATATTATTTGTATATAAATATAAAAAGTGTATAGCAAAATGCTTATGCCTATAAAACTTTTATGTATCAAACTATCATAAAATGGTATTACGATTGTTGTGAGCGCCGTCCATAGCTGCTCGTAATCGGCTTTTAATTGTAGCTCTCGGTCTGATTTGCCCTTGCGAAGCGAAAGTGACTCACACACACACACACATACATATATATATACACATATATATATATATACATATATATACATATATATATATAATATATATATATATATATATATATATATATATATATATACATATATATATATATATATATATATATATATATATACACACACACACACACATATATATATATAGCGTTTGTGTAGCAATAAATTTTTCATGTTTTGTTATACATACAAAGAATACAAACATGAAACTTCTATCACAGAAAGCTCGGTGGCTATTTTCTTTGATTTTTCACCCGACGATCTGATTTTTACTCATTTAAGGAACTGTGTAATTTCATTAAACTTTTAAATCTGTCCTTTTCGCATGCGTGAGAATGTAACAAAACTATTGACTTTAGAAAAACATCACCTGATGATTATTTAAAAAAAACGTATCTTGAAATTATACTTGAATTCAAGAATTAATTCAAGAAGCATATCTGAATATTTGTATAATCCATTTTCTTTAGTAAAGCATAATTACCTTTATAATACAGTCATGTACTTAATATTTGGCATCATTAGTTATATTATCACTAAAAGTCCTAATAATGTTAAAAAAACTCCAGAATTACTTAAAATTCCCGTAACGATAATGTACAAAACAAGAGATTTTACAAGATACTAATATCAGGCACAAGAAACGAATTCAGTTCCTTATGCGATTTTATTGTATAACTTCACTAGCGGAGAAGTTTATTCCATTATAAACTTATCCACACTAGAAAATTACAGATGTAAATTATTGTCACTGAATAATTAAAAAGCATAAATATCTCTATCGTAAGAGATGCCCTGTATACGAAAAATACATGCGTCTTCAGCATATTGAATAACTTTCTTGGAATTTCCAGCCTTAGAAAAACAAATATCTCAACATCTAAAAAATAGAATTTACGAAATCATGTTTTTGGAATATTTACAAAAGTATGCTTGAAAACGAAGGCATTTTGCCGTTAAATTTAAGCTTATACTTTATGCAGGGCGGTTTGTGAGTAGATGAAAAGTATCACACTGATTTCTAAGGTCCTATACGCAGTGCTTCTGTTTTAGAGCCATGTCGAACTAAATCTAAAATTCCGGTTCTCCGGTGGAACTTTATCCCCACTTTCTCCAATCATGTCGGGACTGTCTTTATGGTTATTTATAACTAGTGAATGGGTTTATTTTTTTAAAAAATGAGATGATTTGCTGCTTTACGTCAAATTTGGAAGAGTAAATTTGCTGAAGATTTGTGAATAATTTTGCTCAGAATTATTTGTGGTTCATTATTGATATACATATCAATAGCAAGCGTTTTTCTCTCCGGAAATTTTTTTTCTAATACTATAAAATCAAATAGTTAAACTTTCTAGCAATTTTTGTCACTGTTAAAATACTGAGTACTGTCTCTTGGCAGAAAGTGTTTTTTTCAAGTACTCATGTATGCTATGAACACAAATATAGGTTAAATTATCACTTATGCATTTTTATATACATTTCAAAGGAAACGTATTATTCATCACTAATATTATTATGCATTTAAATATGATACTAACCGAACCAAAAAAAATGTTTTTAATTTGAGTTTGGGATGACAGTTATTGCGATAGAACAATATATGATCTATATCCCTACCTATTTCACCCTACATTATACGACATTATTTTCCTTTTACTTAAATGGGTTGTTTAATCCTAAAAACACAAAAATTCTTTTGAAAAATTAAAGCCAATAATAATTACATTTAAAAATACGTACATAGAAGAGTTTTTCAATAAGTTCTCATTCTGCAACATTAATAAATATCAGAAAGAAATTTATACCTGTAGCCAAATGGCAACACTGTGCAGAGATGTGTTAATTTCTTCTCTCCTGTCGAGTTCCGTTTTTGAGCTATAGGTAAAAAAGAACTCAAAGGCAGAAACAGTTAAAAAGATAATTGCAAATTTTTTAATTTATTAGAGTAAGTCAACATTCTTGACATTTTTCAGTGATTATAACACCACATTCATATTTTGAATCTAGGTATATATAAATTATTTATACTTGTCATTTACAGTGACTAGAGTTTATTTTGTTTCAATATCGCATCTTTCAGTAAACAGATTCGATGAAAACAGCTTAATAGTCTGTATGTAACAACTTAACAGGCATATGTCACTGATTAGTGATGCCAGTTCTTGAGAAATTCAGAAGGAAAAGGAAAATGTTGCACATTTTGCTTTAATTAGAGATCTCCTCTCGAGTGCTGTAAAATACGCATTGTGCACCATATAGCTGCAGTGTTTCCAAGCTGTTCACTTTTGTTACTAGTACAAAACTTTTGTAAATCAGCCAGCTTCCTCGCGGTAAAAACATTACAGTACTGAGCTATTTAATAGGTTCTGAGGAATATTAAACAAGTGAAATTCATATTCCTGCTAGAGAGTTTTATGTAAGATTACTACTTTAATGAAAGAGAGGTAAAGTTTTGTACCAATTCTTTGACACATGCATTTGAAGAACTCTTAAGTCATGACTCAAGTATTGAGTTAGTTTCACATGGTCCAGAATTCAAATGATCGGTGCAAAAATTAAAATCATTTACATTGTCTTCTTTTACAAGCAGATATTTTTGCACAACGTTAGAAAAATTGCTTGTTGCCCAAAATTCTTTTGTTAAGCCTTATTTCAAGATTATTAATGATGGCATTTCGGTTTGGATAAAATAACTTTATATTTTAGGAAAACTTAAAATGCTACACAATGAATATTAATTTAATTGCCTCGAGGTAGAATGTAATTCAGACAAAACGGAACCTATGTTCTGAGGATGTGGGGAGTCATCAAATTAGTTGCAAAATGCTTTAACAAAATTGCTTATTTCGCTACATTTTGAACAAAAATGTCTGTATTTTAAAGTATTCAGAACAAATTGTAATTTTAACACATTTCGTAACTCTATATACCCTGTAATTATTATTCACGATGATAACTCTTATAGATAGATGTTTGCATTTCAGTATTAAGTTTAAAAGTAACTCAATATCAAACATAAGTCTGAGACTCATACAGTTACAATGATTAGTCTTTTTATGCTTGACTTTAAAGTTCCCCTATTTTGTTTCCAGTTCTTAAAATTGTCTATTCCGGCTGCTTCTTCAAAAATGAATTTAGATGTTTTTTAGATTATACCTTTTTGGAAACGTTTATTGCTTCTAACACATTAAATTTGAAAGTTCTGTTTTATATTTTTCCAGGTCTATAGAGCCGTAATGCAGCTTGTCAAAAGCTGCCACTTCAGAGTAACGTTATATACAGGTTCAACGGCTGTAGGGTTTGGTATCTGTGTTAAGTCCATAACCATGGACAGTGAAGACGATTTACAGATTCCGAGAAAGCACTGGTTTCTGGTCATTGGTCTTCTTCACCAACTACATCAACATCTGGTTCTTGAAGGCTGTCCTCCCTGCTGGACCCCATTCCTCTCATTTCTTCCAAAAGCCTCGCAGTACCAGCTGATTGCGGATCTCCAAGCTTGCTGTCTTCGTTCATTTTACGAAGCTGCTTTTTGTGCTTCATCCGGCGATTTTGGAACCACGTCTTTACCTGAAGAAAAACAAGAGAAATGAAACTACTGAGAGTTGGAAATTATCACATTTTTGACTTTTGAAATTCTGTAGTTCTTTTAATGAGTGTTTAAGTGAAGGTTTTTTTTTGCATTTTTTTAAAATTCAGTATTGTTTGATAGCAGATAGCAGATTATATGTAACATGCATTAATAATAATTAATACAGAGACTAGTATTTTTGAAAAAAATAATAACATCATGCGAAAGGATTTTTGACCTTTAAGGGTATCCAGGACACATTAAATTTTTTTTTACTTATTGAGTTCAAATTTTGAGTTTTTTTGTGATTGTTAACCATATAATTTGTAAACTAAATAACATCATAAAACTTCTCATAAAGTTTTTAAAAATTTTTTCAATTTAAAAAAAAAGTGAGGTAATTTAAAATCGTTATAACTCCAAATATTATGTGTCGAATTTCTAAATTTTTTCCTTTGAATAAACAAAAAAATAGAAGTTTTTATTTTGATTCAGCGTTTTTTAAAATATTAATTTTTTTAAATTAAAAATATTTAGAGAAAAAATTTCAAAAAAATTGATGCAACTTATTTGTAAAAAATCATATTTTCAAAAGTAAATATTTTTTTCAAATTTGCTGAAACAAAATTAAAGTAAAATAACTGAAAAAGACATTTTCCAAGTTTGAACTATTTATCTTTAACGGTTCTTGACTTATAACAACAATTTAAAGACGAGAAATGGTGAAAAAATTTATCATTCAGAAAACGCCTTTACAGGTTTAAACAAAGATTGGCTGCTATTAGAATGTAGCAAAAAAAAAAAAAAATATATATCTCATGTTCTAATTATGATAGAAACATTATTTAAATGTTATTTAAAGCGGAAAAGAACACATAATTTTTTAGTGCCATAAAACTGTTTTCGAAAATTTGAAGAATTTTGTATCCTGGACCCCCTTAAATGCAAATTCAAAGCTTTGAAATAATTACTTTTTTTCATTCACAGGTAAATATGCCCATTATGAAATACCTTATAAATATTATTAAAATTTTAAAATAATTAAAGAAAGATAATGCATAAAATAATATTAAACAGTTGCAAGCATTAGAATTGATAATAATTCGTATAATGCCCGACATGTAATTTCTTGCACAATAAATCTTTAACCAACAATGGAGGGGAACCAAATTATAGAGAGGTGTGTGCGTGGTATGTCAGAAATTAAAATCTTTTGTTCAGATAATTGAAAAAATTCCTTTCTTTTTGGGGCTACAAGAGAAACCTAAATTTCTCTAATAGGAGGTCTTTCACTCCTATCATTACATATTACATACTTCCCGTACATTTGCCTCACATTTGCATAAAAATACCTAATATTTAATTTATGCGTATATTTTTCAGTTAATAAATCAATCTTTATCTTCTGGTCCTATTTTGTGTACATTATGTACATTTTTCAATAACAACTCAAGATGGCCTGGTCTTGTTATTTTAATTATGCAAAAGGATTGCGGAATCAAGCTACAATAACGTAAGATGCATGCAATAAACAGATTAGAGGAATACAAGAAAAATAATAATAAGTAAGGTTTATCAAAAGATTTATGCCTAAGAAATTTTACTTTATATCGTTTAAATTTGATGAACAATTTTGTTTTTGATTTTCAACGGTAAATTTCGTTTAAAAAAAAAAGCAACTTCATCAAAAATCCAAAAATTAAACTGAAGAATTCCCAATAATGAAGATGAAAATTGAGTTTATGTTTAGGTAAATCAACATTAAATTTATGGCATAGGTGAATTGAAACCAAAAACAAAAAGCAAAATACAAAATAGGGTATAAAACTTTTTCAAATAGGATATATTACAAGTTGTAACGACCAATCTGTACACATAGTCGCGCACATCACACGACTTGTCTACTGACAAAATGTGCATTCTTTATACACTCATGGACAAAAAAATTAGCGCACCAAGAAATAATTGCGGGATCGTAACGAAACTTGCAATGAAGGTACATGTCGGGGAGATATGCAAATTATTAGAAATGCAGCGTGATTGCGCATTACGTATAGCCGGTATAGGGCGTTGAACATCGTACTCTGTGGAGTATAAAACAGGTAACCAAAGCTTGTTTGAGTGTGCTGAATCATTTACAAAGGAAGAGCTGAGATAAACATGCCATTACGCCGTGTTCGAAGACAATATAAGCAGTTGTCACAGTTTGAGAGGGTGAGAATCGTCGGGATGATGGAAGCTGGGTGGTCAGCTAGGCGAGTAGCTCGTCAATTAGGCCGCTCTGATTGTGTTGTGAGGAGGTGTTGGGACCAGTGGACCCGAGAGATGTCATGTACACGAAGACCAGGCTCAGGACGCCCTCGACAGACCAGTCGTCGAGAAGACCGCCACATCGTAAGAAATGCACGCGTACAGCCAACTGCTTCATCGGCCGCCATCCAGGCACAGGTAGCACCTTCACTAGGGGCCTCCGTGTCTTCTCGAACCATACGAAGGCGCCTGGCTGAAGGACAGTTGGTATCGCGGCGCCCATTACGTGTGCTGCCCTTGACGCCCACCCATCGACGCCTCCGTTTGGAGTTTTGCCGCGCACGAGGAAACTGGACTGCAGCGGAATGGAACCAGGTCGTCTTTAGCGACGAATCCAGATTCAATCTCGGCAGTGATGACAATCGTGTTCGTGTGTGGAGAGCCCATGGTGAACGCTTCAATCCTGCCTTTGCTGTACAGCGACACATCGCTCCCACAGCTGGTGTGATGGTATGGGGTGCCATTGCCTACAATACACGGTCACCCCTAGTATTGTTCCGTGGCACCATGACAGCCCAGCGGTATGTTCATGAAATCCTGCAACCACATGTGTTGCCACTCATGCAACGGCTCCCAGGAGCCATTTTTCAACAAGACAATGCTCGGCCTCATACGGCAAGGGTGTCACAAGAGTGTCTCCGCACTGTTACTACTCTTCCTTGGCCTGCCCGATCCCCAGATTTGTCTCCAATCGAGCATATCTGGGATCATTTGGGACGACGAGTTGGACATCACACGAGTTTGAACGAACTAGAGGCAAGGTTACAGCAAATATGGAACGAAATGTCTCAAGACATCATACAGAACTTGTATGACTCAATGCCCGATCGTATCGCATCGTGCATTCGCGCTAGAGGGGATCCAACGGAGTATTAACTCCTCCGTTCTTTTGCCTTTTTCTCTGAAATAAATTATCCTTTTTCTTTGATTTTCTTATCATTTACTTATATCAAAGTAGTCATTACGTATGTAAAATTTCGTTTCATTTTGACGACTCCTTCTTGGTGCGCTAATTTTTTTGTCCATGAGTGTATTTGTATTAGTTTTTTTGTGTATCTATTATTATTACTGGTATCGTTGATTTGCATCACATAAAATATGCAAGAAACATCGTAATTATTAAATAAACATTCAACTTATTTCTATACAGACATGACTGTACGTGTACTGTAGTTTGATTGTTTTGTGATATTTCGTGTTATATTTTATGATGAGCGTGATTGAAAAACATATTTTCCCCTGAGAGCAAAACCTCCTGAATTATTGTATATTTAACATGATCAGTACCTATTTCAGTGTCCCGAGTGATTCATTGCATATGGTCGATTAGTTATTATCAATTTCCATTTTAAGCAATACATATGTGCATTGGTTTTCAATGAAATAGTTGGTAATAGAAAGCATCTCAACATTTCAGTATTACTTCTCGTTATGAATTATTTATTGATGTCCCTTTGTTTCTCATGAGGTTAAATGTGTGTTTTCGGAGTTTAATTACAATGCCTCGGGTTTCACTGATTGTCTGGCGCTAATCATAAAATACTCTGATATTTTCAATCGAATAATACTCTACGTTTAATAGGTTCGAGTTTTTTTACCCTAGGATTACGTTCCTCCATAACGTTCCTCCGCAAAGGAAAATTTCAGACGCTAAAACCATCCGTCCGTACCTCGCGAGTTATAATTTTGGCAGCGCGCCAAACCCAGTCTGTATAGCTTGGACAAGCAATAAACGGTTAAACAGAAAAGAACCAAAATGCATCAAAATTTTGACATACATATATGTATATATATACATACGTACATATATAGATACTTATATACATAACACATACATACATATATACATGCAAAAGAGGTAGGCAACGATAAGTAATCCTACGTTAATAACCCGCGGTAGTTTCGTTAGAAGAGACTACCTGAATTTTTTTTTTCGTTTCTTGAGAGAACAATAGTTTTTTTGTAGATTTTTATATAAAGTTTATAAACATATCCAGTATAATTCTCTCTGTAAACTCGTCGTTTACTTTCAGTATTGACTAATTTAAAAATTGCTCTGTCCGTACATGATTACGAAGTTGTCAAGTGTTCATTATTAGAAATCAATTTTACAATATATCAAGCGTGGTTAAAAATATATTCAAAGATATGAAAATTAAGATGTTATGACAAGAATTTTTTGGAACACTCAATTAAAAATCCCTATTAACAAAACTCTATTGAACATTATATATAGCGTACACAAATTATGTCTGAAATAACCTAAACGTGTATATTCCAGTGCTACAAGTACATGAATTTTCTATGGCATTGTTGTTATTTTGAAAAATTGTATTTTTTGATAAAAAAATTCTGTAGTTATTTGTTAGATAACCAGACTGCAAAGAAAGTTTATTCTCCAAGTAAATTATTTTGCCCAGAATTTCCCTCTCTGAAACGGATTTGCCTTCTAAATTTTTATTAATGTGTAACAAACATAAGAATGAGACGAAATGAGATAGATACGAATGAGATAGAAATGATTAGAATATAAAGTGGACAATTATTAATACTAAAATATTTAACTAATACAGTTTAAAAGTACAATTATATTATAGGATAAAAAATATCAGGAAAATTAAAAGAACGAGGCAGAGAAGGCTCATTATATCTCTATGTTTATGAATTAAGAAATACAGAGAAAAACTGATAGCAGAGTAAAATACTCAGTTAAGAAGACGTAAAATTTAGTCTCGTTTTCAGGGCGCTGCACATGGGCAAGTACTGGCCTCCTCTCAGGAGAAGATCCATAGAAGACCAGTCACTGGAGAAGGGGCTTCATTTTTGATGAGAAATGGAAAATGACGAAAAGTATGGGTCAGTGGGATCTCATCCCCTTTCCTCGGGTAAAGTTCAGTATGTGGTGAGGAGTGGATATTCGCCAAACAACGACACTTGCCCTAAGGAACAGCTGTCAATTATTGAACAACAGGTGCCTCTTTCTGCTGATTTTTAATGGTTTAGACTCCCCATCCAAGACCATCGGAAACTGTTCTGTCTATATGGCTTCTAACACACATCCTTGCAAACACCATTAGTTGTATTAAATTTAATTCCAGGGGTAATTTATTTCAGTAAGAGATATAACTTGAAAGTTTCATCCAGTCTGTTTGATTTGGAGCCTTCGAAACCCCTGAGTGACTACGGCAAGAAATTTTGTCAGAAACCATTATGTAATTTAAATAAAGCCCTAAGAAATACTAAGAAATTTGAAAGTTTATTTTATTTAGAAATGATGTATTTTCGAAAATAAGTCAATGTAATACCAAAGTTAATCGGCGCTTCTACATATCTGATTTCTATGTTTGTAAAACAAAAACAAAAACAACCGAAATAGTGCGAAAAGTCTCTGTTGCTGACTCTAATTTGCTTAAGTCTCTTTTCACCCTATTCTTAACACCTCGTTGTTTCAATACCTCGGCTTGTTTCAATACCCAAAGTTTACAAATGAGTATCCGGGGCAGTTTAAGTCAATTTCTTTTGCACCATATCATAGCGAAAAAATATATTATACACTCTGTATGAAAGATTGAAAGAAATGTTTCTGTTTATAAGCAATGGTTTTATTTGATATTCCATTATTTCTTTTGTATATTTATATGAAAACGACACATTTTAACGTTATTCCAGAGTAGATATTGGTGTTTGGCTATCGTCTTAGAAATATTTTTTAAATAAGTCAAACTAGCAGCAGTTATTTCAATCGGGTCGGAATGGATTTTTTTCCCCAAGCAAATCTAGGCATGTTTCGATTTTATTTTGGGCACACAGCGAGAAAGCTTTTAACTTACACTTCTTTTCTTCCGAGGAGAGAGAGACTTTTTTTGCCTTCTCAGAACAAAAATTCATCCACGAGAGAGGCTAGTGGTAAGTGGGCGGAGTTTTCATTAGTCCACGTGGCCCCTTTTTGGTGGCGTTCTCCCATTACAAGAAGCGGCTATTACTTAATTAAAAGTGATTCTTTGCGCAATGAGTGGCTTTTTAATTTTCTGGCCGCAGGCGAAACGCCATTTCTTTTCAATTACCGGACCCAAAGCCCCAGCCGATCAAAGATGAGGCATACATGGTAATGAAAACGGAATTGTTTTTTTTTATGAGAAGCATTTGCCATGTTTTTAAGTGCACTCAATTACCGTATTTTACATGCGCCGCTAAAAACGTGTGCCTCTAATTACCAACACCGGAGTTTTCTTTTTGGAAAATCAATCCGATTATATCAAATCGGCACGTTTTTCGTTATTCCTAAATATCCCGATGGCCTTTAATGAACGGGGTGGATGCATGCATATACTTTTTAATTATTCGCTCATGGGAGAATAAAAGGAAGGTGGAGTATGTATTTTTAATTTTTTTCTCTTCCTTTCAGTTCTGTGATGTATATGTCAAATGCTGCCTTGAGAAAAGTGACTTCTTAAAAACAAAAACTTTGTGAGACAGGTGAAATTTCACAGTTGTGGTTGTGTCGGTAACGTTAATATCATTTCAATGTTGGAAAAAAATTATGCGTGTATCATTATTCGCTTGTATCAAACCTCCTTGACATGTGTTATGATATTTATATAGCGATATAACATGCATAAAAATCAACCTTTAATTTCCTGAAATCGAGACGTAAAACAACACAAAACACAACAGTCAAAACAAAACCTCTTTTCAGCTAAGTCAAAACTCAGTGTAAATTTTGAAAACTTCAATTTTCATTTAAATGCTTTTTCAAGGGCCTTTCAAGGCTCTTTCTAAGCAGTGCTTTACAATAAAGGATTTTTTAACTTTATTTCAAATTATCAGGACTCACAACCTGGTAACACAACCTGGTTCCATTTTCTTACGGTTCCTCTTATACACTTTGAAAATGTATTTTTATTGTTTATATAGGTATGAATAATTTATGACAAGTAATAACTGACTTAAATTGCATGCTATTTTTCATAAATTGAATTATAAAGCTATTAAAAATTTAAAAGTTTTTACTATCTATCTATCTATCTATCTATCTATCTATCTATCTATCTCTCTCTCTCTCTATATATATATATATATATATATATATATATATATAATAAAAAAATTTAATTTTTAATAGCTTTATAATCCAATTTATGAAAAATAGCATGTAATTTAAGTCAGTTATTACTTGTCATAAATTATTCATACCTATATATATATATATATATATATATATATATAGATAGATAGATAGAGAGATAGATAGATAGATAGATAGTAAAAATTTTTTAATTTTTAATAGCTTTATAATTCAATTTATGAAAAATAGCCTGTAGTTTAAGTCAATTATTACGAGTCAAATTATTCATACTAAATTTTATTAGATAATTAAATTACCGAGAAAATAAATTTAGATACATTATTTATAAAAAAGATCTTTGATCGTCTGGCAGACGCTAATCTAAATCACTCTTCAATCTCGAAATATACATGAAAACTGTTGACTGTTCCGTACATTTGTACTATGCATCCGAATTCTTGGGCGTTTAACAACTTCCAGTATTGTGTTGTATTAAGATGACAGTAGATGAATAAAGAGCATTATTCAGAGTTATTGCCTACAACATACTTTTAAATATAATATACCTAAGAAGAGTTATGGAGCTGCTTCTCAAGGCAAACTCATTGAGAATAACTGCTTTAATGTTTGAAAAATTATTCAAATCACATCTTTTTAAACTTGAAAAACAGATATTAAATCTTTTATATATGAATATTTAATTAATAACAAAGCAATCATCATTTCAGAATATCAGTTTGAATAGCGATAGAATAAACCAAAGTGAAACAAAATTCCACGGGATTGCAGAAATCCTTCCCATAACGTCACCTCGAACGGAAATCGTTGCATGTTATCTATACCATACCTGTGCTGTTAAAAAAAGTTCAAGAAGGTTGAATAAAACATATTAGTTTATTTAATAATATATTCGTTTAAAAAATAGATGGATACTCCATTTAATTGAAGTAAATTACGTACAAACGGGATTTTTGATAGAGAAGCAATTTTTTTTTCGTGCACCAAATTGAGTCACAGGCATTTCTTTAATATCGAGAGTTAAAATTTAACATGTTACCAAGATGTCAATATTCACGCAGAGAGTTCTCACTTTTGACAAATGTTGCGCTATTAGTTGTTTTAAAATAATTCTGACGTTTGTTTTGTTAACTTCATTCCAAGTCCAACTGAGTTATCTATAGAAATAAAATGAAAGGCTTTGAATGTCACAACGTACTGAGTGATGTTCCATAAAGATGTATTACATACACAGTGGTCCTTCTACCGAGAAACGTTTCTCGCTTGCGTATTCAGTTAGAGTAGAAAGTATTAGGTAATGAACTCATGAACAAAACGCTCTCACAGTGATCATCGGCAACATTAAAACACTAATTCTCTGATAAAATTAACTAAGCATTGAAGTAAAATGATTTACTCAATTTACATTTGTATAATTCAGGATCTTGTTATTTAAAGATCAACTAATAGATATGTTCAAGAAATTTCATAGAAAAACATAAACTTAAAAATCAGTGACTATAAATGACAGTGATCATGAAAATTGTTTGTAAGCATAGATAAGGTTGTCGAATCGACGAAATTTAAACTTCGTAGTCAGTAGCTAATTTTTATATGTAGCTAAAATAGCCTTTTAACTAGGGCAAAAACAGCATAGTTGATTTAAAATATACAATTGGCAGCGGCATTATATATCACATATTACAAGAGAATTAAATTGCGAACAGAAATCTTTTTACTAAAATTTATGTTCTTGTTTTAAGAAATATTTTTTTCTAACGAGGCAGGCACTTGTCTTGACGATATTCGTCCATCCCCCCCCCCCCCTCATGAAATTTTATTGGCTATTCTACTACGAGAGCATCATGCAAGCGAACCACCATTACTGCTTGTTTTACGAAACATAGTGAAAGAAGATGAGATGAATTAAAGGTTGAAATGTAAGAATAAACATTCTGAAATACCATCTACTTATCGGTATACTGCATATTTCATAAGATTTTGTGTTTGAATGGAGGGAAATTGAACGAGAGATCGACACTTCTAATAAGAAACCTTAGACAACGAAATTCGAGAAATTTAAGTAGTATACGACACCCATTTTAGGTCAATTTTAATAAAAGTTTCCTTGTCTTCCGGCAGAAAATTACGAGAAATTCGCGATATGGAAAATAAGAATTTTATTTTTCTTACTAATATAGGGTTCTAACTTTACTTTGTTCTCTCAAAACATATCCTGTTAATTTAAAAATCGTAGCAAAGTCACTTCGGGTTTATGAAATCCATTGATAAAAATAAATTTTAATATTTTGAAAGTTTGTTTACACAAAAACGTCGAATGGTATATGTTAAGTATGATTTAGGGAATTTAGCAAATTTATTTTTCCAGCAAGTGTCTGAAAAGATTTTGTGTAAGTGTTCAAAATGGAGGATTGTAACAATGTTAGATTTTTATCGCAGTTGAAATAAACTAGAGTCTGAAATGAGACAAAAATATTTCCTGTCGGTTTGAAGTTCTAAGTAGAGTGCTCGGTTAGTTCATTTCCTGATGAAAAATAAAGCTTATAATATAATTTCTAATCATAATACTAGTACGTTGAAAAATTAATATTTTTTCTTAGATTTTTTACCTTATGAATAGTATTTATGAATAAATAGATTTTTGTAATCCCTAAATTAACCTAGGTTTACAACATCTGGAAATAAGTCCCTTTTAAACCAGCAAAAATTCCTCAGCAGCTTTTCAATAATTAAAAGCAAACAGAATCAAAATACTTCTATCAAAGAAACTGGAAACATAAATTAAACAAATATATGCTATATGACTATAAAAACATTTTTCTTTGAAATGTTATTTCATACCTTTAACCGATGATAGTTAAAAACTCGTGAGGACATTCCTTAAAAAATGCCCCATCAGTATATAACATTAATATGTATGTAATCAGCTAATCTTAAGTATTTTTCACTGACAGGGTTATGTTTGGTAAAAACTATTGTCTTAAACACGTTTATGAGGCTTATTTTTCATAATATTATTTCTTTCATTTGCATAATCTTCATGAAAATTGAAAGATGCTTAATAGTAATTAAGATTTTAGTTAATTTAAAGCCTATATAAGATGATTAGTCATATTTTAATTTAAACATTTTTCCCCCAAATTTTAAGACCATGTATTATTCAGGGCTACTTAAAAGTAATGAAAATGAAGTTAATCACTTAAATTAAATTCTAATTTTTACGGCATAATCTGCCTTAATTTTTTATTATAAAGCATAAAATGTGGTGCTAATTAAACAAGGAGGAGCAAGACCATTAAGCTAACTCATATCATCATAAGCTTCTTAACAGTTAATGAGTTAATCGCCTGCAGCTGTTTTTTATGCAACATAGTTTCTTTTATAGCAAATAGATTGTGGTATTTCAGGCATGAAACTTGATTAAGATAAAACCTTAAATTGCGTGTGTGCGCTTAACTGCAGAAAATATCAATAAAAGCATGCATATAAAAAAATTCTTTTATTTTTAGGAAACTGCAGAAAACTAGAAACTGAAGTAAATTTGTTTTTCAAAATTATATTTTAATGATACGAAGATATTATTGGATGTTACTCAGGTTTCAAGTAAAATGTTAATGGTCATTTTCGGTGAAAGAACAGGTAGTATTTACTTGACTCGAAAAGGAAACAGAAAAGGAAGAAATTTACTTTCCAATATTACCAAACAGATCCGTCCAAAAAACCATAAAATTTTAAAGTAGGATTACGCTCCCCTATAACGGTCCTCCAGAAAGTAAAATTTCAAATGCTAAAACCGTCCATCGTCGCGAGTTATAATTTTGGCAGCGCGCCAAACCCAATCTGTATCACTTGGGCAATCAGTAAACAGTTAAACAGAAAAGTACCAAAATGCGTCAAAATTTATACATATATATATATATTCTATATATATACACAAACGTACATATATATAGATACATATATACATAACACATACATACATATATACATACAAAAGAGGTAAGCAATTAGCCTACGTTAATACCCCGCGGTAGTTTCGTTAGAAGAGACTACCTGAAATTTTCTATACCTAAAATGTAAAAAAATTGAACCTGCGTGTGTTTTTATTAAAATACGAGTATCTGATTTTAATGTGAACGAGTAACATAGATATTTGTTAACTATGATTTTAAACTATGAGGTTGATGATAAAAATTTCAATACTGCATTACACATTAAATTTAATTATTATGTAGAATTTTCTGGTTTTTCAGGAGTTTTGAAAAACTGAATAATGCCATTTTGAATGCAGACAAACAGGTTAAATAGGTTAAAAAACGTAAAAGAAGGGCTGATATTATAATTTGAATCCAAAGAACCTAAGATCATAACCAAGAGAACTTTTTAAATTCAAGCCCATTCGTAGTACTGGAAAATAAAGTATTAAACCATGAGGTCTAATATTACATTCATGAAAACTATGCTTTTATAGCTCTTTGGCAGTTCAATGCAGTTGAGCCATGTTGGTTTTAGCAAAATAATGCACCTAGCTACAAAACTAGACCAGTTAAAAAAGGTTTGAAGCTAACGGCATATCGCATTTTGACTAGCGTGCAGAGATCTATGTTTATACCAAAGAGCTCCTGTGGATATAATTAAAGCTCTAGACATGATATTTGAAGCATGAGCATATTTCAAACTACCAGTTGACGGGGACATTCCTAACAGAATGGTAGCTTATTCATATAAGTGTTTTCCAAAATCTTGCCGAAATCCTACCCTGGAGGTTCAATGCATGTTTTATGCCCAAAGCAGGCCGACGCAATACTAGTGTATCTCAAATGCAATTTTTTTGTAATGTTCGGTGACTCTAGTTAGTATAGAGTAGTATAATCATTTTGTAAGATCTTGAGATGCATTAATTGTTTGAAGATCATTAAGAGATTATAGGGCGTAAGTTCAAAAAATTTTTTTCTTTATTTTCAAACTGAATTTGTTCTAAAAATCATATTTAGATGCATTAATAAATTTCAATTCAATAAACAATTATTTTGTTTGTAATTGAAAATTTCATGATACTTTTTGTGGTATGTTTGCGAATGTGGAGCACTTGTCAATGAAGACATTCGCCCTTTAACCGCGAGAATCATTGGTTCCTTTTAACGGAGGCACCATATAAGAACCCACACTACCCCCTGGTGCCACCTCAATTTTTAACCGAGGTATACCCAGGGGTGACATCTGGGAGGCTCGCACCTTCTCCCACCGTCTCTGACGTCATAGAAAGACTTTCTGGTCGATAGATTTAATGTGCCCATATTCGGCCTAGACACGAAGGTGTGTAATGGAGTTCGTCGGGATTTGAACTGAGCACCCCCAGTCCAATGGCCAACGCGCTACCACTAGGTTACCTCGGGTCATTTTTTGTGGTATTAACAAAAGTAAAAAGCCAACTTACGGAAATCCAAAACTGTTTCACATACATAAATTTTGAAGTTCTTTATATAGTAGGTCCTCCACCGGATAAACATTTTCCTTTATCTTTCTCCGTCTCTTTAAACATAATTTTCCCAGAATAAATTTATATATTTACGCTCATTCATTTTTATTTCACTAATTGAACTGAAGGGTAAAAAAGCTATAAAGCCACCCACATCGCGTTAGGGAGCTTCCACGGAAAAGGATTGGGTTTCTATTCCGACTAAGGCCGTCTGCACACGGAGCAACTCAAAAGGAACTGATAACTGACTCAAATCACAAACCAGTCCGTGATGAGTCGCAACCTATGTAATTGAATGGAGCCACGCACACGGCGCAACTGGTTACAAACCCGTCGCGACGGGTTTGTAACCAGTTGCGCCGTGTGCGTGGCTCCATTCAATTACATAGGTTGCGACTCATCACGGACTGGTTTGTGATTTGAGTCAGTTATCAGTTCCTTTTGAGTTGCTCCGTGTGCAGACGGGCTTAGGCATGGTTGTCCTTTTGCTCTCCCCTCCTGGGAAGTGATGTTGGTTCACTCAAATGGTGCTCCTATAATAAAGAAGCCAACACATTCCCCGTGTGAAATGGAGGACGAGTATCAAAAACAGTAGTGCCTGGTTAGAAAAAAAGGACAAAAATAATGCTATCATGCATTAGTGAAATTCACCTGTGTTTCGGATAGGCTGAGGGCTGTAGCGAGTTCAAGCCGTTCAGGAGTGGAAAGGTACCGCTGGGCTTCGAACCTTTTCTCTAGACCGTGCAGCTGTTGGTCGCTGAAAACTGTGCGGGCTTTACGGCGCCGGCAGGGTCGACCACCCACCTCTGACGGAAACAAAGAACCCGGAAAAGGAAGACCTGAAAAATAGGAGTGGCAAATAAATATAGTTATATCAACATTCATACGGCAAGCAGTTGATTCTAGTAAATCAAAGTCCCAATTTGCGTATAAGTACTATCGAAAGCGGAGTGCCACTAAAAATAGTCTATGACCGTACTAAAGAAGTTTCTAATTTATATTCCCATAGTTTTTCTGTTTCTCTAGAAGCTCATCTGTTGTTAACAGTTATTAGATACCTAAAACGTAAATTTTGATGAATAATCCTATTCTATAGATACAAGTTTATGAATTTTTAGAGGATCATTGAGTCCATTTTTACCTAAAGAGCTAGATTTAAAAACTTATCACATTTCTTTCGTGGATTGAAAATTTTACAGTTCGCTGTAAAAAAAAAAAAAAAAAATCTGTGATATCCCACATCATTGCAATTTGATAGAAATGACATTATATTTATTCTACATTTGTGACACCGTTGCATAAAATTAGTAAACAGTTTAAGTATATTATTTATGTCTACGTCCATGCAATAACATCATATTTTCAAATTTTGAGCGTACACTTTTCAACAACATGTGGGTTAAACTATTATGTTTTAATAAATTCTTATTCTATTTCCCCCAAATTTATGTGTCTATTAGTGTCTATATCTAGCTTGAAGTATCTGTCTTAAAATTTTGAATTGTAGCATCGTAAGATTAGTTCAGATGGATCGTAATTTGCAGTGGCGGGGAAAAAGTTTGTCACAGCTGTCTTGTCATTAAGGGGTATAGAGATCGAGATCTATTGCTTAGGAATAAAATGAAACTGTGTCAGATATTAGAGTGCAAGAAGATGACAAAATACATAAAGCCTTCCAAATGGGCAGTGCTTAAATAATATATATACACACACATATATAAATATATATATATATATATATATATATATATATATATATATATATATATATATATATATGTGTGTGTGTGTGTGTGTGTGTGTGTGTGTGTGTGTGTGTGTATGCTTTAAGGTATTAGGACATTAGATCATTCTTTGGGCGCAAAAAGAGAAGAGACAAGCTTCTTGTACTATAAATAAAGGTAAATCTTGGAAAGTACTGATGGTGTTCACAGGGATCATTTGAGGCAAACTTTGGCTTACGGTCTCCCTTAAAATAAAGTTTTAATATTACATGCAGAAAAGTCTCTTGCTTTGACTTTCAAAGCAAACTCCTCTTGAAATACTAAAATATTATTAGTAGAAAGATGAGAAGGATGTGAAACAGGATAAAAAAATCAGTGATAGGAATAGCATAGCAACAACTATATTTTTTCTACAAGGAAAACAGATGGAGTTAATAAATGCATTCATTTTATAACTCTGAAAATATTAAGGCCTTATTATGAATAATTTTAAATAAATCTCATTTGGCTAGAATTTAATATTTTTTGTATTGTTTGTTTAATGTTTGCATGTTTTGATCTATCTATCATGTACTAAAAACTCCTTCTGTCTGTCTGTTGTTCAAGACAGTAAAAACGATGCCCAGTAGTTTTATAATTGTAATGGCACACTGAACCTTTGGAATTAGTGGAAATAGAATTAAACAGGGTTTGTTTAAAGCTGGGGAGCTGTTAATTATGTACAATTGGTTTAAAGCTGTAGTTCCAAATAGCTATAGTAAGACAGTTTTTGGGTAATGCGATAATTTTGGAGAATGCGTGATGAAAAGATAAACATTATTGATTGCCTTTGAAACAAAAATAAAGTACAAAGACTGGTAGATTTGAGTATAACCCCCCAACAAACGTGAACGCTTGCTAATAGGAATACAGCTCTCAGTAATCATATTTTGTATTTTATATATCAAACTTTTAGACATAGGAGGGGTTCATTTCAAATTTCAACAATGCCATAAGTGTCTAAAATTGGAATCTTTTATTTTGAGCAAAACCCTTTTAATTTCATAAAAATGGCGCTAATTTTCAAGTATCCGTAGATTAAAAAAGGAGGTTAGAATGTTTTTAAAAGACTACAAAGAAAGTTATTTAAATTCAACCTCGAGTTTACGAATTATATATTTTTAATTATATTTCATGGCAATATGCTCATTAAATTTTGTTCAAAAATCGCTGGTTCTTTTCAAAGATCATTGTGACCCTCTGTCGTCTGAGAAAAGAGGCTTTTATTTATTGCAAATTTATTTTATTTTCTAAAAAATGACATTAACTTTACAATACGGATGTGCCTGTCTTTATATCCAGAAAAAAGAAGTTATAGTAATTAGGAATATGACACATCAATCGAAAATATTGCATCAAATGAATTTTCGTACTCAAAGAAGCTACTCCTAAAAAAGTGAGGAATTATAAAGTAAAATATTTCAATTATGAATAATACAGATGAATTCAAATATTTGATTAAATGATTCAATATGGATATAAGCTCAAAATTTCAATAAACTTCATACAGTGAATGACAGAAAGGGTTATAAGTCTATTTTACAATTATATTTTTATAAAGTTTTCAACGTTTATTTAAAAAAATAATATACTCTAATACAAAGAAAAAAGAAATAATAATATAATGGAACTGGCGTCTGCGGGAAAAAAAAAGTTTTGCGGGCGTGAGAAATGCCGTTAATCGTTTCATATTCAAAACGTCAGTTCAGGAAAACATTCCGCCATAAAACACACTTAAAATAATGGGCAGCGTTCGCGCTGGCAACGAAATAACCTCTCCCGACCGAAATAACGCTCCGGTCGCAGCAGAATAACTTAATTCCCTGCGCATTGCGAAAAGAGCTCCGGGGGCTGGAGAAAACAAAAAGATTTCCCTTCATAACAACCTCCTCCATAACGACAGAAAAAGGGCCTAATGAATTTACATTTTCCGGATTACACCTCTGCAAAAAGAAGGAAAGGCCATTATTTTGGTAGGGCCCCATTAGTTGCAGATTTAGAGGGCCCCTCTGCGGCACATTACCAGTTTAATGATGGGCTGTCTTCCGGGGAAGGACGTTAAAGATCTCCCTAAGTACAAGTAATGTTGCTAATTAGGGGACTAAGATCGGCCCGCATAAGAACCAGGAGTTTTTTTTTCTCTGTCTATCTTTCAATCCATTCTACCGCTTCCCTCTTCAGTCCCTCCATTTGTTGCTCTCCGAACACTTTCCTCTGAAATTTCGGGAGTTTAGATGATATATATATTTTTTGTCCTGCTTTTGCGAAGTGGCGGTAAATTAGTGTTTATTCATCTTTTGGAGTATTTGTATATCAAAACAGATGGGGAGAAACACATCGGGGGTTCGTCATACAATATAAAAATTCTACGGTCCATTCCTATTATGTATTTCTGTTGATAATAGTTTAATTAATCTACTAAGAAGAGGGAAAAATATGGAAAGAAGTTAGCAAAAAGAACCATGGCAAATTGTTATAGTTTGGAAAATATCTATAAATAATAAAGAATCTGCTCAAAGATCAAAATCGAAATTTTTCATTTTAAATTGCCTTTTTTAATTTTTCACTGTCTTAGAAAAGCTTTACTTTCTTCTGTCTTTTCATGCTATCTTTTGATGCATTGGCTATACATAGAAATCACAAGGCTTTCAAAGAATATTTAGTTGGAAAAATGACCTCGTTCTTAAATTAGCATCATTTTTTTAATCTATATAACTTTTGATCGTTCACATGACTTATGTACACATAACTGCCCTCTCTCTCTCTCTCTCTCTCTCTATATATATATATATATATATATATATATATATATATATATATATATATATATATATATATATTTATAAGTGTTTATATTTATGTATCTCAACTGATGCATGTATCTCAGTCGTTATTTTATGATATTGAAACGCCTCTTTATGTACGTGATAAAAAATCATATTTATTCTATGTTAGTTGACAATCTATTGGGTCTAATAAAATAAATTAGCATTAATTTAAGCATTTTTTCTTTTAAGGGTCATTTGGATTATATTTAAAAGTTATTAAAGGAAATATTAGTGATTAAACATTTTCCACTTCGTAATACTAGGTTCAATTCAGACCTTTTATAAAAATTTTAAGTATATACATGTATTGGTTATATGAAAAAAAGTTAAGATGACGTGCTTCTCAAGTACTCTCTAGCATTGCGATGACTTAGTGACATTCCTTCATATTTCAAAATCTTGCTTTATAGAAATAAACTGCTCCATGAATAAATGTATAGATAAAGTTAAACTACAAGAAACTCTATATTTCTTCTAAGCCATTTTCTTAATTGTTTTCATTCAGGAGTAAATCTGAACAGCATTTTAATATAAACTTATATTTCATGAATAGAAAAATGCTTATCATGCATACCTCTCAAATTTTTGCTAGTAAAACACATGTTATTCAAGACAACTACAATGTATCTCATAGAGCAAAGTCATGTAGTTAAGCAAAATTCGGAAGCGCATTAGTTTTGAATGCTATGTCTTCATACCAAATATTAATCGCACTTTTTGAGATCTAGAGAGGATAATATATTCCAAGAACATATATTTCCCTTCCCTTAATAGCCATAAAAACGTTTGAATTCACAAATTTAATTTACTTCTAACCCGCATACGTTTCTGAATGATTACTTCTGAATGTTTAGGGTGCTTAGAGATAAAACACGATTCTTTTCTTACAGCATTTTATGTTACTACTTTGCCAAGACGTTGATACTTCTCAGAAATTTTGAAATTGAGAAACTTTCGAGTACGCATAAAAGTTTAAACAGAAATTTCTGCAAGTGTATGCCTTTTTTCTCACCTATATCAACCATGATATATTAATTTGAGTTACTGTGGTTTTCATTTGAAGTGTACGAAGAGTACTTTTATTCATTCTAATCTTCGTAGCATAAAGATGCTTATCTTTAGATTGTTCGTGTGCAGCTTATATTATGTTCTATAATATACTCTTACACGACTTTCTGAAAATGTCGTGCAAATTTAATAAGCGATTGTGAATATATAAATAAATAAATATAAAATAAATAAATATAAAATAAATAAATATAAAATAAATAAATATAAAATAAAATAAATAAATATAAAATAAAATAAATAAATATACAATAAAATAAATGAATACATAAATAAAAAATTCAAGCTAAAATTGACTTCTTCATCATAGCAAAATTTGCCTTTTAAAATCTAAAAGTCATTAAATTAATTAAATTTATGATTTATGAATATTTCTACAATTCTAATTTCCTTTTCAGTGAATCTATGCAGTGTAGACAAAAATGTGTTTTTAATGAAATTCAAGTTTGATTATAATAAAACAGAGAAATAGGGAATAGTTGCAGACTTTGTTGAAGATATAAGCATCTTAAATCCAGAATGATTTATAGGAATACTAGTTTCGGGCTAATTTTTCGTTATGCGTCTGTCTTATGGATAAATAACAAATTTATGATTTCTCCTGCTAGATAATAGCTTATAATAATCCCGCCTCACGAAGGGTCACATAGATAGTCTCAGCTCCTATAAATTATCTTGGATATAAGACGGTCACATCTTAAGTTTTTTATGTCCAACAGGCACCTTCTAGTAGCATCCATACAGGGATCTTTAATGCCTGTAAAACTAGTTTTTCCTTGGAGTGCTGTTAATGCCAGAAAGCAAGGCAATTTGTAAATTCTGCATGTTGATGAAAGAATGTTATACAGAGAAACATTACATATTGATAATATAAAAATTATTATTAGCACATCAATAATAATTTCGTATTACCTGAAGGAAAAGTGAGAATTTATCTAATAAATTATCTTTTATTATAAAATTTAATGTTTGTTTATCGCTGAATTTGGGCATGCTTTATTAGCACAACACATATATGTTTCCGTTTACTATGTATGCGAATAGGATAATATAATTTGCATCTTGAGGTCAGTTTCCCCCCCTAGAGAAAAAAATAAAACCACTATGATCACTTTTTGAACTTTTAAGTGGCATTGAAATATTCGTGGATTGGAACTGTGTAATTCTATGCAGAAGTATGCTACTGAGTTATAATATAAATCAATAGTTTATACATTTAAAAATAGGAAAAAATATTTTCAGGATAGTTAAAGGCAGAATCTGACTGATAAAGCAATTGAAAAGATTAGGAAAAGTTTGTAATTTTTTCACGTATAATCTATATCTGTAATTTTTGTATGATCTAGATTGCATCAATAAATCTTGAAAGCATACATAAGTATTAATGTACCTATTTAAAAATAAATATATGTATATACCTGTAGAAGTGTTCATTGTGGCTATATCAATATAAAATACCTTTATTTTTTTTATAATTGCTTAAATTTTAAATTATACAAAATATTTTTTAATTTTGGGAACTCCTGAATTTCTCTAGAATTTATTGTTGATGGTTTAGTCTAAACTTAGCTCCTCTTAAGATGTTTAAACACTTTTACTATATAACTGTTATAATAAACATATTACCTAAGTCATGTTTATAAAAATCATTTAAAAGTTGCTAAGTGGCTTAAAAAAATTCAGTATATTATTACGATTTAATGTATTATTAATTTAAAAATCATAATTTTTATTGCAAATTCTTGAATTATTTTTCATTAATTTTATTCTAATATTTATGCACAGCATTTTCTTCAATGACATAAACTCACTATCAGAGTCTGGTTATTCAAAGGTCGGGATTTCTTTATTTTTCTCTATCTTTCACTTTTTTCCGAGAGTCCGAATGGTTTTACACTTTGCTCTTCTCAATCCAAATTTTTTCCCTATCCCAAATCCTAAAATTTTTTTAGAGCAAAACACAGTGGGGTTAAATATACTTGAAATCTTTTCTCCTTTGGGCTTTATGTTATAAAAATAATCACTTTGTCTGCAAAAAATGACTGAGATATATTGTTAAATTTTTAGAGAATCCGTAGTTGTATATAAAACAGGGTGGATCATGTGTAAGCTTTTTAAACCTTCATAGGTAAATATTTGCAATGTATATTGCAAGGGACTATTTTATACGATTTCAACTTGAATTTATATTAATATAAAATGCTAGAATTGCACAGTTGTTTTAGAAAGGGGAAGAATATTAAACTTTGGTACCAAATAAATTTGAAATAGGGAGTGTAACTTCAGATATATCTGGAAATTGTAATATGTAATAATGTTATTACTTCAGAATATATTAGATTTTTTTAAAATCTAGTAAAAGATATGTCAACTGACTATCTAAAATAATATATAACGTATGTAAAATAATATATTATTTAATAATGTATTGACGTCTAAAATAACATATTACGTAATCAGACTGATTTAATTTTAACTTATTAAATTTCTGATATAGAAATAGTTTTCTTTGCGTTAGCTGGATGTTGTGTTGTGTGAAAGCTAGAAATTTAACAGGGGACCTGATTTGAACTATTCTAAACAAAAAAAAAACATTTGTTTCTCATCCCATCAAAAAAAATTTCCTACAAATATCTGAATCCTTTTATAGACTATTTTTTATATAAATTTGAACACAGTTCTACATTAAGTTGCAGTTTTTACAAAAACAAATCAAAAAGGACATTTAAAATAAACACTAATAATTTCAGTTTATTGCTATAAAAATTTAGTGGAATCTTCCTTCAAATTGATTTCATATTTAAAGATGTTAATTGTTTTGTCACTACCAATTAAACGAGAGATGAAAGGATTGGTCAAAGTAGAATTATCAGACATGCATGCTGAAAATGTAAGAAACCTTACTTAAATTATGGGCATTCTGTATATGGACTAATCTATCATTTGACCTGGTTTTGAGGACCTTTCACATTTTTTTCCATTTTTAATCATATTGAACCATTTTTAAAGTATTTTACACAAATTTTATTCACTAAAGAATTATGTCCCGGGATTTTAACAGTAAATAAATAGCTAAAAATATGAAAAAAATGTAACTCTCTTTTAATAAATATATTTCTCTTTAAAACCAAGATTTATACACTGCTGGCCACCCAAATTGCAACACCAAGAAAGACAAGAGATATCACAAAAAATTTTATTTTGTAGATAACATGTTGACCAAGCATCAAATGATTAAATTTATAGACTTCTGTGAAGTGTGGTTCCTGCCAAAATCAGTAGCCAGAGTAGCCGCCATTGTTGGAGATCACCGCTGCCACACGCCTCGGCATTGATTCAAAGAGACTTTGGATGAGTTCTTGGGGTACAGCAGACCAAGCAGCTTCCACACGTTGCCAAAGTTGATCTGCTGTGGCAGCTGGGGATGGAATCTGGGTCAATCGTAGAGCAACCATGGACCACATGTTTTCCTATCGGCGAAAGATCCGGAGAGCGAGGCGGCCAGGGAATCAATTCCATCTGCCGATTGACGAAGAACCGTTGGACAATGCGTGCCACGTTTGGTCGCGCATTATCCTGTTGAAATATGGCTGTGGGCAAGCCCTGAAGGTAAGGAAGGACAACTGGCTCCAACACCTCGGAGATGTAGCGCTGGCTGTTTAAAGTACCGGCAATGCGTACTAGAGGTGTGCGAGAGTGATATCCAATACCGCCCCATGCCATAATCCCCGGTGCAGGACCAGTGTGGTGGTGCATAACGCAGCTGTTCAGCATCCTCTCTTCACGGTGTCTCCAGACTCGAATGCGACCATCGTGGTGTTGCAGACAGAAGCGTGACACGTCAGTAAAGACAATTTCATTCCATTCTGCCGTCCACATCCTTCTGTCATCGCACCATTGGCGGCGGAGACGTCTGTGGTTCTGCGCCAAGTGTAGACAAAGCAATGGACTTCTTGCGGACAGACCACTCTGCTGTAAACGGCGTCGAATGGTACGCGCAGACACTGGATGATGCGTTACAGACTGCACATGCTGTGCTATGGTTCGTGATGTGACTGAGCGATCCGTCACTGCCATGCGCACAATTTGCCTGTCATCACGTGAAGTGGTGCGCTGAGGTGGATGCGATCGAACACGCCGGTCCGTCGTACCCTCCTGCATCCAACGATCACATATCCGCATTACAGTTGTTTGGTTTCGTCCAACACGACTACCGATTTCCCTGAAAGATAATCCACAATCTCGGTAGGCCACTATCCTTCCTCTGTCGAATTCGGATACTTGATCAAAAGATGATCGCTGTTTTCGACGAGGCATAATTGAGTGTTTTTTTGAAAAACTACAAGAAAAACACAATTGCCGAACTTGAAATCATCGAAATCTCCAAGCCTTAAATAGCACTTTGAAGTGGCGCCACAGGCGCGCGTGATGTGCGTCTGCGCTGATATTCTAATCATTTGCATATCTCACCTCCGCTAATGCATGTTGTAAATTTCATGTTATTTGCATGTTTCCTTCAGGGTGTTGCATTTACAGTGGCCAGCAGTGTATATTGATATAAAATTAAAAGTATAGAGAAGATTTGAACTGTGTTCTTGAAGGCGAAATTTTATGGCACAGATATTTTAAAGAGTAGACCGACTATGCCAAGGATTCAGAATGTCATCATGTGTAGAAACTGTAGAAGTGAAAATGGTATAATTCCCCACGGTGTGTGGACAATAAAGAATGTATTATAAAGGATGCAGAGGCAGGGGTAAATACAGGATTGTAAACCAATAAAAAATAGAAGAATAGCTGTCGGTGTGGCCAGTGAAAGAGATCAGAAGTCTAAATTTTACAAGATGGATGGTCGTTATTTTATGGCCCACAGTATAAACGTCAGACGAGAAGAGTCAAAGTTGTTTTGCAAAATAAAAGTATGTTGGAGGAGGTACTACATAGACTATGGACAGAGGCGACAGAGGCGGTATAATAAAGAACCTATTAGGGGTAGGAACCACTGAAAGAAAAAAGCCCACTGCCCAATGAAAGTGAGGGGCGTGCCAGAATGGCCCCCCTGTAAACGGACAACAGCTCCGCTAAGGACGGAAGGAATCGGAAAAGAAGGAGACGGATTTTTGGATTGGGTTCCTGAGAGTTAGATGTCAGAGACTCTCGTCTGCCCCATAGCCTTGGAGAAGTGCGAATATCCCGCCAAGGTGTTCCTACACTGGATATGATACTGGGTCCCGGTGGCCGATGCTACGATCCTCGCTGCATACATCCGTTATATTAAGTGCCTCCCCGATAGACTCTAAAAATCATATTTGACTCTATAGTTTGCCTCTGCTTCTGGGTACCTTATGTCAAAATGGTTAATATGAAAGGAATTGTTATACTAATAGCTCTGACAAGTTAATTGAAATTTGGGTTATCAAATAAATGTATGTTTAAGGTCAATGCGTTGTATTCCTTGCTTGTTCCAACCCATGCACGCATCCATTGCTTCTAGGAAATTAACTCCTATAGAAACCGCTTAAAAGAGGAGATATTTCAGTGTAGTAGTTTATCACATTACGAGAAAACTGCATTTTAAGCAATTTAATGAAACACAAATGTTTACATGCTCAAAATTGTAAGCACTCAACTCTTCATATAGAAAAGGAATGCATAAATAGATGAAGTAATCAAATATAAAGACAATTTTAAAGACTAGAGGTTCACATCTTCCTTGCATTTATTTTGAGATTTAGAAAAAAATATACTTGCCAAACGTAAGTACTTTATTTTTCCCCGTCCATATTATGAAATAGAAACCTCTTTAAGAAGTATCATATATCAAGAACCTTTATAATTTTCAAATAGACTTTTTGTGATAATTTAGGGAATGTTACTGTTATTTGCTGGACAGTAATTTTTACATGGACCAAGTTCCATATATAAATGGTGTATGTTTATTAGTTATAAAGGAGAAAATGTAAACTTCAAAGTATATGATAGATGAGCAACGTATTTAATTTCATATGGCATATGGATATAGTGCAGGGGTAAAAAAATTTTAAAAATCGAAAAATAGATATCGTAATTTTGCCATGTCAACTAAATTATTATTTAGAAAACTTATTCTCAAAATCAAATTGTTTACTTTCTGAATATTTTGCCATATAAATAAAATATAAATGCTATAAAAAGTTACGTTAACTCATCTTTCTTTCTCCGTTGTTCATCTAAGTTAAATTTGTATAGAAAAAAAATCACTGCTACATCAGTTTAATTTTCTTCGAGCTAATAATAGATCCTAAAACTGAAACAACGTTTTCTAAGCATTGTGACCTAAATGGATGACATTCGATTCTTGGATTTGGAAAAAAGTGTTCTTGAAAATATAGTTTTGTTTTCTAGAAAACAACTTCTAGAATGCGGAGCTTGAAATTTTCTTCTCATATTCTGAATACCCATAATCCGTGGGTGGATTACCCATTTTTCGAATTATTCGGGCATTACCAATGTAAGTGGTTAAAAGTAAAGGTCAAATTTTCTAAAAGAATGTAAACAAAGCTTGTAAACAAAAGAATATAACTACATTTTTTCAGGGGAAAAACTAAAGTATACATTGATTTTATTATTTTTTATTTTCCATAAAACCCATTAGTTGAGCCAAACCGTCTGAATAGTTCCTTTTTAAGGCATAAAGAGCTATTTTTTAAATTATCCGTGTATTTAGCTTTCCGTACCCTTTAGCACGTAAATTAGCGTGATTGGGCGCAAATTATCATTGAAGATTCTTTAACTTTCAAAAGGGCATTTTGAGTGATATGAAAACCTTTTATTTCTAGTCGTTTCAGAGGGAAAAAAGGAGGCACTACTAATTTATAAAATATGTTCTTGTTTTAGATGCTTTGCTTTAAGGCTCATTGTTTATTAGTTTTTCTTTTGAAAAGGAGAGAACGTTAGAAATATCAAGTCTAGCCCTTTGTAGTTAATAAATGCTTCACAGTTTAAACTAAAATCCAAAGTATTATATTTTCTTACCCTATTTCCAAATTGCTACAAAATATTTGTATTAAAAATGCTCTGTAATGCGATTATATTCCTAATATTTGCACACTTTATACAGGGCTGACTCCTTTTTATTGATAAAATAATCGGACGTAATCATTAAAATATTAAGATGATTCAAAAGAAAAAAAAAGATTAGTCTTTCTAGGTAATCTAAAGTTTATAAAATAAAATCTTATCCTAGTGGAACAAACCATATAATAGTATGGCTTGTCGAATTACAGACTCAAAATATAGCTGCAGAATAAACGTGTCGTTTAAAGTCCTCGCATTTTATTCCTCCCAAAGAATAAGTCGGATACGGCTGGATATAAACACCATCGCGCGATAAAAACCGGGGAAAAAACAAAACAAAAACAAAGAATAGTTGGGAAAATGATAACACTAAAAATAGGGGATTCTGCGACAAATGATGCAGTATCCTAAAAGCCGGATCTTGCTTTTGCCGGGTCTTTTCTGTATTATGCCGACAGCGGCCGGATTTGGATGGATCTTTTGCCGCACACGACGCCTAACAAGTTTGGATATCTGGCGCCCTAACAGGCTTAACGCCCGCGCCTGGCGCCAAAAGCCGGTGCTTTTGCCCAGTTGACAGCTAGCGGAATATGGCTTTTTCGGGGCGCTCTCAGACAACAAATCACGATAAAATAGCGCAAAGATGGCGAAAATATGGCTGTAATTTTGAATAAAAGGTGTTTTTCATGTTGAAAGGGTGTGTAATCCTTTCTCGGAAAAGGTGTTTATGTTTTAAGGTTTAAGTTAGAATTGTTTTGCAGCGTATTTTTTCATGATGATTGGCGTAACGGCCTGGGATATATTTCGAAAAGATGGGTTTAGTTATAAACAAAGCTTGAAGTCATCATTCTGAAAGAAATGGTGTATACAGTGCGAAATATGTGCGTAATAAAATAGTGTTGCTGTTTCGTTGCTAGGTGACAGTTTTAATGCGCATGGGATGATACAAATATAAAGAAAGACAAAATAATTTTTTATTATATCAATGCTAATGAAATAGTACGAATAGTAAAGCAAAATTTAATTTCAATTCTTACTGCTGTGATATATAAAGTAGAAATATAGATTAGGAATCTACAAGCGTTTTTGATAGATTTCATTTTCCAACGCAGAAGGCACTTCTCTTGAAGACATTCGCCCATTCCCACCACTATTTATTGGTTTATTTACTATGATGGTGTCTATACAGGGGATCAAATATCGCTCCCTGTGGGAGCGCAGCTCGAGAACTCCTGCCTAAGCGGGATTTGAACTCGAGTCTATCCGGTACTGATTTCACCAATAATGAATATATCTATCTATGCATCTATATATCTATATAATATGTATATTACTATATGATAATATATATAGATAATATATGACTTATATATATATAGTATATTATTATATATATATATATATATATATACTACATATATACATACATACATACACACACCACCATATATATTATAGGATATATATATATATATTATATATATATTATATATATATATCATAAGATGCAATAATATGTTGCTCAGCAAGTTTCAAAATTCGCCATATTATCAGTCGCTATAGTCTATTCTCTTTTATGTTTTACAACAATAAATACTAAGGCTATGACTTTAATCGAATAGCTTGTTCCTAGAGACAGAATGCATGCAGATAGAATTCCCATAGATTCAAACAGATAATTCATATCGACAACGTATCAAATAAGGAAACGTATGAGAAGGAAGTTTTGTACAAAGGTCTCAGAAAGCAGTAGAATGAAACATGTGTGCAATATAATCTATAAATTAAATTTATACACTGTGCCTTAGTCTGCCATCATTGTAAAATGAGTAAGACAAGACACGTACACATCTATCTTAAGCTTGTCTTCTATATTTGAACGTAAGTATGAATTCCATATTTTTAAGATAAAACAATGTAAGAGCAATTCAGAAAATCAATGATAAAAATTTATGAAAAGCAATTTGGATTGTTTATAGCTCTCTTACTTATTGGAGGACAATTTAAGACTTTGCCTGGAACGATAAAGGAAGGTTAAACTGGCGAAAATTAGGTTATATTCTGTATGAAAGGATTACCCATCACGTATATTTCTCCCCTCTTTTTTTGAATTGAACAAGCAGTATTCCCCGTACGGACGTCCAGCCAAATCTTCAGTTGGGGTTGGGATTACAGTCGTAAACTTTTTCAGCTATTTTTTTTCACCATCTCATTTTTACAACTTTCGTTTTCATTTCAGCATTTGTGAGTGAGCAAATCTTATTGCGAGGCACTCTGAAAAACACAGGTACGGAAAAGAGTTTAATTCCAGTATAATAAGAAGAACTTCCCTCGAGAATGGTGCCATTTATGTTCTACTTCTCAAATGTAATTGTAAGGGTACGGACATATCGAAGCTACTTCGCATCAGCGCGTGCCAAAATTTAGCAACGTAGTCAGTAACTCAATACCAACTCCTTTGAAATAATATCGTTTAAATGAAACAATGCATTTTCAAAGTCTCTAGAGCATGTTCACCATCATTTTTGTTCTAAGGTCTACTGCAATATCGATACACTAGCTTGAAAGTTTATTTTTTTTGGAAACTCGGAAGATGAAAGGTATAAATGCAACTTGCACCTGACGAATTAGCATAGGTCATTTTAAACCAAAAATAATAGATACAACTGCAAGTAATTTTTGAGAGTGTATTTAATCGCTACTAAGATTTTCGTATTGTTTTCAAATTTTATCTTTTGAAACTAAGCAAGAATGACGAGTGTATATATATATATATATATATATATATATATAATATATATATATATAGTTTAATATTCGAAATGTGTGGAACGAATTTCTCAAATATTCTCCATTAAATCTCTGACACTAACATTTTTTAAAGAGAACAGCAATAAGTATTAATGACATTTGTTCCGTTAATAACTTATGATATTCCCGAAAATTAAAACTTCTCTGATTAACAGCTGAACCCTAAACTGGCAGGTTTAAAGGGTTTGAAAGAAGTCACCACTTTATGATTTGAAGACATAGGGATCATTGCCTTTGATACTGCTTATAGTACTGTTTGAATGATTATAATAATACAACTGACTGAATAAATTAGTATTGATATATGATAATGAAGTCTGCAATCCACCGCAGCAGATTAGATCCACGGAACAGAGACAGTATATGCGTCTGTGATATGTTCACAGCACCTACAGCTACCGCTATGTAAACCTGATTGCGGGCTACAAGGTACATGTCTGTACCTTAATTATTTATGCGTAATGTTAGTAGCAAGATTGGAATCTTATTTGATTTATCCTCGCTTCATTATTGAAGCGAACTGTTTATAAGAATAAATATTTTGCATAATTTATATTGTGCACGTAGTTTCAGGGCAAATACATTTTTAAATCTGATATTTTAAATTTTTTTATTGTTCAGATAGTTAATCTCTAGGAGTTATTCATATGCAGCAGTATATTTTAATAACCAAAATGTTAGGAAATTGGAAACGGGATTACACTGCTAATGACATACATGGCCAGGGCGTTACACCAAATAGAGATACACAGTAGGCATGATCATGCATATGAATGAATTAATAAAAAATTCCATAATGTCATTTGATATGTCACTGTAGAAACCAGATTTACTGAAATTGTTAAAATTATGACAGATAAAAGGGAAAGCAAATAATTTAAATATTTGGTTTGCACTTTCTCTCTTCTTTTGCTTTATTACACTTGTTTGACATAATTGGCTGAAAGTAAGCATGGAAAAATTTAAAAACAATTTTATGCATTATGCCTACTAACTTGTCAAATATAGAGGATTTCTCTAGTTTGTTACCGAAGTTTGACTAATAGTTTTAAGTCTCTACTAACTGTTAAACAATCGTAATTTATGCCAGAAGTAAAAAAATGGTCTACGAGGGGTAATTGTTTTAGATGAATTAGCTGTCTGCTTTTAACTGAAAGTAAAAAGGGCATGCAAAATGAGAGCTTTAATACAGAAAGTTGAAATCTGTAAAATCCTATTTGAAGTAAAAGAAAAAACTACAAGATTTCTATTTTAGGTCCTCTGAACGTTAAATTAATTATAAAAGTTTTATAAATATTTTTGTGTTTTCACCGTATAAATTCCATCATGTTGGCACACTTAATAGCATTAGTCCTAAATTAATGCTTTTAGAAAAATTAGTTGAACTTGTTTATGAAAAACTTTCCATAATCAAATCTTAATTTGAATCTATAACTGTTTTCAACGTATAAATTCCATTATGTTTTTGTAACACTTATTAGCATTAGTCTAATATAATAGTTTAGAAGAACTTGTTGAACTTGCTTATGCAAACTTTCAATAATCAAAGCTCAATTGGAACCTATAATGGAAAAAAAAATGAAACAAAATCTGTTATTGTGACGGTGTTACATGCTGTTACGCAAGTCTTTATTTCGAAGAGAGGTATAAAAGAAAAGGTTTTTGATTGCACTACTACTGATTTAATAAAATACAAAAGTATACACAATCAAGGAATCTTAGTGGCTTAATATCAACACGAAACATTAATGTTATATATTCTAAGAAAAAAGTGCCTGAATTAAAAGCCAAGAGCCTTAGATGAAATCAATGACCTCAAATGCATAAATAAAAATTGCATTTATATTACCTCTTTCTGATATATCTATGATGCCCGTATAAAGGGATTAAGTCAAAGCAGTGATTTTTAGATACTTGTTAGTATTGATAAAAAAACATATATTTGACTGGCATAAAATGCTTGGTCTATGAGTTTTGATACAATATTACATTTTTTGTTTCATAATCAAATTTTCATTCCAGTAAAAAGATCTTTGTTTTTTTTATCATACTAACAATGTATCTAAAAATCACTGCTTTTGACTAAGTCCTTTATACCGGTATCATAGATATAGTAATTGAATATTTTTAATACCAGTTTGTTTATATTATGTTTTAAAGACCAGATAAATGATCCAAGTATACGTTAATTGCAAAATTATCATAAAGAAATTATATCTGTAGACCAGGTTCTTTTTATTCTATTACTCAGATTCTATTCACACGGAACCTAAAACATAATAATCTTAATAAAATTGTGCAAAGAAGTGTGAAAATAGTTTTACTTAATATCCATTTCAATTAGTTAAAATGGGTAATCTCTGCAATGTTGAAGTAGCCCTGAGTAGAGTATTTTAACCAACCCATGTTCGGCAGTGTAATGCTTTCAGAAAGTCGCAGTGTTTTCATAAATACACTGAGACAGGTGTAAGGTAGCCAGTGTATTGAAATTGGTGTATGTGACTCATTTATTTCTTAGGCATATACTCAAATCCAGTGGCATAAAATCCATGTACTCTATAAACTATATCCCGAATTTATGCGATTTAATACAATAAGCATAAATGAAGAAGGTTGCAGACTTACTGGTATGTTGGATCAGAAGAATTATAAAGCCACAATTTAACCACATAATTATAACTGAAGATTTAAAAACTTTTTGTATACAAATTCTCATTGCCCAACAAAATGTAGTCATAAATAGCTGGCATAAATTAAATAGCGATAATAAAACTGAACTTTTGGAACTAAAAATTATTCAAGCATTCATTGATAACGTCATCCCCTAATCTATAGCAGTTTTTCCAGTACAACTATTCTGTTGCTTCTCCGAAATAACGTTTTGTGTTTTGTATGTTCAATACATAGCTTTTCTCCCCGAAAAATATCCCGCATTTTCTGTAATTTCAGGACAGTTACAGAGTCAGTAGTAAGATTTTAAAGATGTTATTCAATAAATAATTCTGGGACTATTCATTGAAAAAAGAAATTTGTCTATAATGTTAAATATTTCTGAATATAATAATGTTAGAATCACTTATACTTAGCATTCAAGAAGCCAACAAAGTAAATTGTAAACCTCTAAATTCCTAATTTAAGTAATAAGAAAGACCAGAATATGAAATTTCTTGCGTGCATAATTTACATATGAAGTATTAGTAATAAAATACTACTTGATGCGTAGAAAGGTATATCCTCAACCAGGAAAACCTTCTATAACTATACCGAAAATTTTGTTTTTAGGTGTCCATACAAGTATACATTCAGAAATAAAATAGGTACCTTTTTTTTAAAAAAAGACGTATATAATCAGAAACCACTCAAACTATCTACTAAAATTTATGCTTATGTGCATAACACGAGCATTTTTTTTTTCATATGGGGGAATATTCTACAAACTGAAACATTCCAATTTTTCTAATTTTTTTTCCCTAACTTGACTTGAGAAAGCGCAATCTGTCCTCCAACAGTACATGGATTTAAGCTGAATCTCTTAATATCCACAAATCTCTATCTTTCTCAAACTTTCTCAGCAGAATATCAGCCTGGAAGTCAGCTTCACAGCGTGACAGTTTTTGGAGAAATGGTGGGAGGGAACAGGGAAAATGGGGAGGGATTGAGGTTAAACGTTTCTTCTTTTTCCCCATTATCCCCCAACGGAAAGACAGTTTTCGGACTAGCAAAATGTCAGAACTCCAAAATAAAGAGTTAATTCACGGACCTCCATTTTGTTGCTTAAATTCCTCCGGTTCCTTAAAAGCATTTGCACTTTTGGGCATCTAGAGCAATGCTGTAGGATAGATTGCAATATTAAAAAAAAGTTTTGTCGTCATTTGAATTTGAATTCAGATATATAGGTACTGAAAACTATTAGTTTTTACCTATAATTCCCCCCCTCCCTGATCTTTTATTTTAGCAAAGTATTGTTTAATGTGCTCCGTTATATTCGTCACAGTTTTTTCCTCGCCACATTCACGATTCTGTGTTAACTTACAGTTGCTTTCACTACACTAAATGCTATAGTTATGGGTTTCTCTGCACTGCTCAGAGATCCGACAGTTTAACACAAGAAATAGCATTGGATTCCTTTCCCAAAATCACTACAGGCACTGCGGATGATTATATTTTTTAACTCGTTAAAAAAAAAAAAAAATATGTGACTCTCATGTACAGAGGCTGTTCACACATTTTTTAGACGATGTATATTGTATTCACAAAACTAAATTACATAAAATTCTTGTGTTTTAAATGTTCTATTTGACATCCCTTATTCTGAACTATCTTTCGACACCGCAATTTCCAGGATAATAATGCCTTTTGAAGTGTCAGAAGAGGTATTCTATCCCATTCCTCCTGAACAGCTTTCCAGAATCCTGTAAGGGTTTTGGGACGACGTTTGGATAATGCAGATTTTAAAAGTCCGAAAGCACAAAAATCCATAGGTGATACATCGGGAGATTTAGTAGGGATATCAGTGAAGGGTATGGCCTTGATACCAGTTTTTTTGTTCCATTTCTTTTAGGAAATTTACAGTGGATTTTGATGTTGACTGCTAGCTTTGTCCTGATGAGTCTCTAGATTGATGAGCACTGTGGGTAAAGCGATGTATTTCATCAGAAAATTGGCGATAAAATATGTTCATGATAGTATTGGAGTTAATCTTGACCATTTTTTAAACTCTATTATTTTAACTTGCAATTATAAGAAAAAACCAGCACAATCATGATCCCTTAGAAAAACTTTTCTTTCGATTCTTTGAACCATTTACTTAAATTTTTTTTCTCCCCTTTTATGATATAAATGGCTCTTTTTTTGTTGCAATCATTTAAATACACACCATGATTCATCTATTGTGACATTGTTTTCCATTTTCTTTGGATTTGTGTTTCTCCTATAGAATTCTGCAGCGTGTCCTGCTTTCAGCGATATGATTGGAAGAAACGATGCACATGCGATTTTTCGCTTTCTTAAGATTTAAATCAACTTTATTCATTTTGTTTACAGTGACACCGAGCATTTTAATGATTTTGCTACTGTCCTTTGACTAGGGGATTTCTTTTAACATTAAACAACGTACCTTTGCAATAGTCGAGATGTCCGAGTTTTTCCTTGGATACTTGTTTGGAATGTTTGTCCCACTTGAGGCTCCATTTGACGTTTTTTCCTTTCTTGTTGACGATATTACCTATCGACGCTTTAGATATCACAAAACCATGACTCTCACATCGTTTTTGGCTAACGAGTATGCATATTTCTCTTCGGAAAGAGCATAAATGTAGCCTTTGAATCACTGCTTTGTTAAAATCGCCATTTGAATAAAAACAAAACTGTCAAGCCGCAGATGATAATTTTGACTTTTGAAAACATAGTACAATTGCAATTATTTCTTTTGCAGCAAACCGATTTTTTATTACCGCTTACCAAAATTGTCTAAAAAATGTGGCGAACATGCCTCTGTATGTGATGTTCGTTTTATTCATAAGCATACTCTCATCTTTCTCTTTTCTTCTTCTCTAGGTGTTTCTATTCCTTTGTCAACAACCTGTGAGATTCATTTTTAAGAGATTTCTACTTTTAACCCATCTTTTATTCTGTAGTAACATAATTTTGCTGATCAGGTATTTCTTACGAGTACGCATATTACTCAATTATAAAACCCACGGAGTATATTTATTCCGACATTGTATAAATTATGGATATAAAGCTCCTTTGCAAAATTTTAGACAAATTATCCCAGTTTAAAATGTCGTATGCACAGTTATTCTATTCAGACAAATTATAAACAAGCTATAAGGCATATAATTGGAAAAAAAATTGTAATATTTTTCATAAAATTGCAACATTGTGTTGTAAGTGCAACAAAAGAAAAATAGGAAGTCGTCTTAGTGCATGAATTGATATTCACGATGACATCACAACAAAGCATCATTTTAATGATAGGAAAGTCCAAGTTTAAGAGTAATCGGCCGAGGAGGCCCCATGGTAAACGCGCTGGCTTTCAGTTCTGAGGGTGCTTGGATCCATTCCAGGCGCGCGCCACTAAAATGCCTCCGTTCGTGTCGTTCCTTCATAGGGAGCAATGCTGGTTGCGCCTATATGGTGCTCCCATAGTAAAATGGTCAGCAAAAACTGCGGTGAATAACACTAGGCCACGACATCTGACAAAAGTACCTCCGCATTGGAAAAAAAATATAAGAGTATACTAACGTACAAGCAAGTCATACATCTGAAAACTCCTGTAAATATGTAATATAGTTAAATACCCATCATACCCCTGCAGAGGTCCCGTGATCGAACCCATATCAAATATGTATTGGAGCCCAAATTCCTGTCAACTGAACTAGCCAGATGATGTGAAGAACAAAATATTTTCCCACTCAACATATTCGAAGTAACTCTCCTGATATTCAATGAAAGGATGTATCTGTGTTCTCGTGTTTATTTGTCACTTCGAGTTATCGAAATATAAATAGGCAAAAAATATAGACTGAGAGATTTGATACGTTTCTATCTTGTACGTGCATCACATACCCGCACAGTTATATATATATATATATAATATATATATATTTGTGTGTGCATATACCCATTACATCACGTCCTTAAAATATATCTGAAAGGAAAACTAGCTCATATTTACATGGCTGAAGCTGAGCTCAGCCTGAAAGGAATGAATTTAAACTTGGAAGCAGTCGGCTTGAATCTTTTATTAGAGTGACAAAAGTACGTCCGTTCATTAAAATCCTTTTCAACCTTACTCGCGAGAGGGCGAAAAAAACATGTGGCTGTTATTTTGTAGGGTCAGCAGATATTCGGGCTCGCGATGCGAACCCAACCCTGTCTCCAGACGTATACACGTGGTAGAAATGCAAAGGATGCTATTCAGTGGGAAGTTCTGTTGCTAAGGGTTTTAAAGCGATAAAATTAGATTACCTGCGGATTGGATTTAGGAAAAGGAATTTAAATGCTAGACTGGAGGGCATAATATTTAATATATTACTTACTTACTTACTTACTTACTTACTTCCACACACGACACACACATATATATATATATTTTGTGTGTGGTGTGTGTTTATTTTATAGATCATACTCATCGGAAACAATCCATTGGTTTTTAGGACAGTATTGACACCGCTGATGAAGAAATGCTGTCAAAAAACCTTATTCATACTTTTCTTTTCATGTTGTTTGTTTCCTGGCTGAAGTAGCTTTAGAGCTATTACTGGTTTTCTCTTCATCTTATTCTTAATTTATGTGATTTTTCGTTCATTAAAAGAGCAGCATTCAGCGTCTTACTTGAAAGTAATTTGTTTTAATGTCCAATACTAATTGATTTAAGTTTCATCTATGCTTTGGCTTTTAAGCCTATACTCTAATGTGTGGCAATTTCAAAGCCTTGTTAATTTTATATATATATATATTATATAGATATATATATATATATTATTATAGATATATATATATAGTATAGAAATATAAATATTATGGGTTCAGAAAAAAGTAGCCGTCTTCAGGGGGTGTACGTGGGAAAAGGGATTTCTTGCACAGATTTGACTCTATGGAGTCCTTAATCAATTCTTAACAATATATGGCCGTTTAGAGGAGTGGCAAGCTAGAGAGATCTTTCTTGCCGGGCTGCGATATGTATCTGTGTGTTGTTGCGTATAATTTTAAATAACTCCCTTTTATTTCTAAATTCTTTCGAAGCGTTGATCTGGGAAACCTTGATTCTCCGTTAGTTCGGAGGGTTTTACAAAAAAAGGCTTTTCTTCAATAATTGTTGCTGCGACTTCCACCTGAACGACGTTCAAATTAATGGTAAAGCCAGAAATAAAAATCCTGCGAGTTCTGTAGTTGCTTCCCTTATGATTATTGAATATCAAGACAGTAATTTATTTGTGAATGGGTGTGTCACTACTATGTCAAAAGATTAAACAGAAGCTTTGTATATCGTTGGCTGCAATGCATTTATAATTATTCACTGCCGATATTTTCTTCGGAGAACCAATATTAACCTGCCCTATATCTTGTTTTATGGAAATAATAATAATTTTATATCGTGAAGTCCTGCATTTTATCTAATATGCAATCATTTTTCGAGGCAATATTATATATACATATATTATATATTATATATATATATTATATTATATTATATATATATATATAGAGATATAATAGTATATATATATATATATATATATATATAAGAGAGCGAGAGAAAGAGACAATAAGCTTTACATCCATGTGCAATTTCCTAATTTGAAGATTTAAAATTTAGATGCATGTTAAAAATCAAGCTAGTTTTATTGTGTATTGTGTGAAATTCTTATGATCTTACCCTTAAAACTTTCAAGTATATTTACAAGGAATTTTTTTCCAGCATTACAATAATAGGGTAAAAGTTGGAAATTATATGATCAATTTCTAACTGCAATGTTTATAAAAATATGAATTTGATTTTAAATTTATTCATTCACAAGGAACAGTTAAAGGAATTTTACATTCACACACTTATAGAAAAAAATTTTTGACATCAGTCTCTTCTTATGAATTATATATACATATATATAAATATAGATATACATATACATAGACATAGATATATATATATATATATATAATATATATATTATATATATATATATATATAGTCTATATTATATTAGTATATATATATATATATATATATAGTGTGTGTGTGTCTGTGTGTGTGTATGTGGTGTGAATGTGTGTGTGTGAGAAATTAATTATGTTTTTTACCCCTTTGTTCATTAAGTATTTACACGCTGTGTCCATACGCTACATAATTTATTTTTTGTATTTTTAAAGTACTTTTAAAGGTGTAATTTTGGTTTATTTTTCCTGTTTCACTAAAAAACGTTTCATTTTTGAATTACATTGCAGAAAATCCCTTAATGAAAGAATATGATAAAAAAATATATTGTTACGGACATTGTTTTAGTCCTATGAATTATTCCTGGTATGAGATTCCCAGATTGTGCAAAAAGAAAGAAAATGGCGGTTGTCAACCCACTGTAAATTCCTGCACTGGAGTAAGAAGGCCTTAAAATTCCCACCACTAGATAACTTCGTTAGTAAGATAAAGCACGAGTGCTTTTCAGTGGCGAAAAATTGAATAGCTGCTAACGAATGATAAAACTACCATGTTTTATATTTTAGGCATTCTGAATAGGAGAAGAAAAAAACGAAAGAGATGGAAAAAAGAGAAACGAACGCAAATTAAATTATTTTCGGTTGTTTTACAGTGTGAATAAACAGAAATAGTACATTATTTCTACATTTGGTGATAATTCTAGTAACGGAATTTAAAAACAAAAACAAAAACAAATTTTTTTATAAGGTTTCGTATTTGGGCGAAAAAAATTTTAAAGGCATTTAAAGTAGCAAAATTGCAATTGCATTAACACATAACAAAAAGAAAATAATGTCGTGTAGCAAAAGTATTTAGGAATTAATAAAAGGTATTTCTGGAAAGACACATCTTTTCCGCCGACTCATTTCTTTAATATTTCATTAAACTTTTAGCAATCATTAAATAATATTCTCAGTATTTTAAAGTTTTTCTTTTATTATGTATTCAAGATAAATGATAAAATAGTTAAATAACGTAATTACACGCAAATGAAATTTATTTTCCAAAAAGAATTCCTTTGTGTAAAATGCTTCTTAATACTTTTGTATAAGACTACAATATTCCAGCCAAATTTTGAAAATTAATATATTGTATATACAGCGGAAACTCCTTTAGCGCCACTGCTATTCCACGACTATCCCTCTAGACCAGGGGTGTCCAACCTCTTAGTTTCCTTGGCCAATTGAAGAAGTCGAATTGTTTTGAGCAGCCAAAAATATACCTAACATTAAAAATAGTAAATGAGTAAAAAATGTATAATATATAGGTAACGAATGTCATTATAAATTTTATTTGTATTCATAAAGATAACTATAGGAGTCATAGTAATGCATAAATATAGGAAACTAATGCATCAATGTAGGAAACTAATCATCAATATAGGAAGCAATGCATCAGTATCTGAGTTTATTGAAGTGGTTGCAATCTCAGGGATTCTCAAGATGTTCTCACTAATTTGGCTCTAATTTGACTCTTAGTGGGCTTCAATCTTGAAAATAGCTGTTCACAGATACACGTGCTTCCATACAACGATGAGCATGAATAACACATGACTATGAATGAAGGATATTTTTCTCTGGCAGTCCAACAATTGCAAAAGTCCAACAAAGAGACTTGATTGAATTTCTCTTTAAGTTGATGTCAGATGCAACTCTACGTATTCCATTCGAAAATTTGCTAACAACTATAAGGTTTTTTTTTCAATGTCATAAAACGATTTGATTCATCAAGTAGACTACAAAATGTTTTTAACATTTCCTTCGACGAGCCACCTCATTTCTGGAATGTATACGATACCGTCATACTCACCATACAACCTTTTAAGAAATTCTGAAACTGGGATGATTTCAATCTCAGAGCCTTTGTAAAATTCCCCGTTTTGACGACGGTTTGCATAACATGGTCCCATTTTGAACTTTTTGTGCATAAATTTTCCTGGTGTATTACGTGCATCGGACATTCATAAAGCGAGAATTTTCAACAGCAATAGCATCGTCTTCTATTAATGCGGAATCGGCGCCAAGGCTATCTTTTGGATTTCTGGGTAGGACATCGTATTGGGTATTCATCGTAGAAGTCTTTTGGAGAAATAGACATTTACGATGAATTAATGGCGTCTATAGTGCTACTTTTTGACAGTACGGTGCCAAAAAAAAAACCGATAAATTCGGACGGCCGTATTCGGTGACGCCATCGCTTTCCTCGACTAACTTGAAACCTGCGCCCCGATGTTCGTTTTGATATGTGTTTGGCAGAGCAGAGGTTCTCTAGGACTAAAAAACCTTTAGGAGGGAATTTCACGAAGTCTTCAGCGGTATGACGTCACTTCGGCGAGTTCGCTAGCTTCGCGGACGTGGCAGAGACCGTATCACCACCCGTTCTCCTCGGGATTTAAAAATCTCGCAAATTCCAATATCATTGCTGCTATGCGATACCCGACGTGTGAGGGGCATGTGGGATCGTCCCGAAAGCTCCGTGTGTCTTCGATCGGAAGCGAAAAAAATCGGTACCTGAAAAGCTACCTGTAACGATTGCATACTACGACGCAACTAAATTCGGTGTAGATGTAATTGATCAATGGCAAGGAAATATTCCGTCAAGTATGCTTCCCGTAAGTGGTCGGTGCAGGTTTTTTAAAATTTTCTGGATGTTGCCGCTGTCAATTTTTGGATTTTGTACAGACATGTAACTGGAAAAAATATTACTAGACGACAATTTGTTAAGATTTAGTTGAAAAATTGCTTGAAAAGTTTATTCTCACCCGGTAAAGAAAGGTGATATCTGAGTGCCAAACGACTGCTAAGTTTGGTTTGGTTTGGTCATTTTTTGCTACACGAGGGCTAATTAGACCAGGACCTACTGCTTAACACCAAATCCAAACGGCTACAAACTTCCATTCCAAGAGTGGGACTCGAACCCACAGATTTTGGAACCGAATGCCAGCACACTGGCCATTCGGCCATTGTCCGGAAAGCAACTGCTGAAAATACTGGAAAATCACTAGCTAAGCGTAAACGGATTCAATGTCAAACGTCCAAATTGTGAAATAAACACATGTTATTTGTTCAAAATGTAAAGCCCCATTTGTAGTATATCCATAAAACTGCATAGAGCGCATATATTGAATAAAATTCATCAGTAAAACTATTAAGTAACTAATAAACACTTTAATATTTCTTAAATTCTCTTAAAATGTTCTATAAACCATATTTAATGAGATAATTCATTTCCCATTAAAGTTATGCGTATAATTTTATTTCTGTTTAAGAGAGACATTATACTTTAGAAAGTAACATTTTGAATAACACCATCTTCCAAAATTTTTAGTTAATTTCCGCTGATTTATTTTGTATTAAAAGCAAATTCTGGGAAATATAATTTTCATATGAAACTGTCATATTTTACATAACGAAATTAAAATTTTTGTTAATTTTTATGTGTTTTGCCATCTAAGGTCAAACTAACCCGCTCTTCGGTTCTAGGTGTACTGAAAGTTCTGCGGTTTTACTGTTAATTCTACAAGTCCCTCTTTTTTTTTGCCTATCATAGCTGGGGCACCATCTATAACTATACCAGATATGTTGCCAAGAGTTTATGAAAATCACGCGTCAACGTTTTCTTCACTGCTTTATATAAATCTCTCGAGGTTGTACTGTCTTTTAACGGTACTTAAGAAACCATATCTTCACTACAATAAACTCGTCATTTTTACCTCTAATAAAAATTCCAAATTGAGCCGTGTTAGTAGCATTAGTACTTTTCTACATCGACAAAGAGTAAAACTTAAAACTAGAAGCTTTAGTTTTTAAATCGTTTTCCATATATTTCCCAAGTTCGTCAATTCTCCCGGAAATAATTTGATAAGGCAAATTGTGAGTAAGATCCCTAACAATATTTATAACGGTCTTGTTCGTGAATGTATTCAAAAGATAAAGGAAATTGTGCGCCCACTGTGTTTAATTTTTTATACTAATTTTAATATCATTACAAATATGAAATGTTAAATGTATAAAAAACTTCACCACTACATTTCTGAAATGAAATCAATATACAGAAATTTCATAGGGAATATTTGTATAGAAACAAAGATATTTCAAATGTTGTATTGTTGATTTGTTGAATGAACAAAGCTGGATGTGTAATATCCGTCTGCCATCATGATATGCCATGTATTGATATTCTATTTCGCTTTGAGCTATCTTTCTGGGCCGCATTGGACACCTCTGCTCTAGACGGACATATATTTTTTCAGAACTGATTTAAGACTTCATAGAACCAGTGTTATGGAAATAACCTCTTTTCGGCTGCCACCCCTCAAAACGGCCACTTTTTTTGGAACCATGACTGACCACCATAGAGAAGTTTCACTGCATATCCATTGTTATGTATTAATTTCATTTACAAAAGATTACTTGATTCTTAAGACCCATAGCATATTCCATCGGTATCTTCACATTGGAGACTTGCAATAATAGCTGAAAAAAGCCATTGTCCACCATCGTTCCTAAAAGTAAAATATAGAATGGTAGAAAAAACGAAACAAAAAGGAAGGGAGAGGATCTACTTGGTTATATGCGTCCTTGGCTGATATTGGTCTATAAATATTGCTAAAAAATTGTTTTCTTAACTTGACCCCGTAACCAAATTTAATGTCTCCATTTGTCCCTGTATCCTAGCTGTCATGCAACACACACACACCACACACAAACTCATTCTTATATTGATACACACACACACATATATAACTTCAAAATTATTTGAATAAAATAGTTTTCTTAGGTCCATGTCTTGTCAGTTATGCCATCCATAGAAAGCAGAAGTTCGATAAAGCAAATTAGCCATTCGACTAAGATCGTGAACGAGTCAGAAAACTCTATTTTTCAAAAAAAATTTCAAGAACTTTTCACAGTACTGTTAGATAATGTGTCCTTTGAAATGGCCTCTATATCAATTTTAGCATCCAAAAATATAATCTTCCAGATTTATTCGTCTTTTAACATGTAGCCTATGAATCAGGAAATACGCACACACGTACACGTACACGTAAACGTACCACGTACATAAACGCACACACACACACACACACACCACACACACACACACACACACACATATATATATATATATATATAATATATATATATATATATATATATATATATATATATATATATATATATATATATGTATGTATGTAGTATGTCTGTGCGTGTGTAGAAAACCAAGTTAAAACATGAATATATATAGAGGAAAATATGGCAAAACTATTTTCATAATCCGTTTGAATTTAGTCCATACTTAACAATTGTGTTAACCTCCAATAAAGCAACTAAACCTAACACTTGAGATGAGTGGAAATGAACACAAAATCCTTTTCGACTATGATTGTATCACTCAGTATTTATTAGTACTGATTCAAATCGGACGACTTCTTCGTTCAATATTCCCCTTCTTTGAACATCTAATCTTAAATATCTTACATATACACACTGCACTGCACCAAAAAATTCCTTTCATATATATATCATCAAAATTAAAATCAACTGCATATCATATTTTGATACACTGTTTTAATTTTTTCCCTCTTAGTTTTTCCCTCTTAGTTTCTTTGAAAATCTCAAATTATTTAATGTAATTTTTAAAAGAATTCGTTTTAAATAATTGAATTTTTAGAACATCTTCACATATTCATTATGGTGGTCAGTGAAATCACTGCATTAGTGGTATTATCACAATAATAGTAACTGATTGTTTTCAGAATATGGTTGATACCTTGACGGGGTAAATTGAAAATTTAGAGATAAATAACGCATAACACTTTTTTAAAATTAAATACTTAAGTTTCTAAAAAAGTGTTTAACTTGTTTTAAAAAAATAAAGTTTGCTCCATAAAATAGATTTCTATTTTCAAAATTTTAAAATAAGATATTTCAATGTAGTTTAAAAAAATTAGATGAAACTAAAATAAAAGGTATATACCTATTACACTTAGAAAATTTATTATCCTTTCTAAACTAATTGATGAAAAAACAATAAAATTCTTAGTCAATTTTTATTTTCTTAGTAGGGCATTCTCATAAATTTTTCTCCTTTAAATTCGTTAACCAGGTTAAAATTTTGTGGCAATTCCGAGGAAAGAAGTTTCGGGATTGTGCAAAAGTTTTAGATGATCATGAAATAAAATTAAATTTTAAAACCAGATAATGATCATGGCCTCAAAACTCTAAGCTCTTTTGTAGTACAGGCTTTTCATAGATAAGAAAAAAGGAGAATTATAGCAAGGATAAAAACTGTCCTCTTTATTTGTTTAAAACATCCACAGTTCATAAACAGTAAGCGACTAAAAGTACATTAAAAACCATAGGTTTTTTAAGCCTCCATATTGTGACATCCAAATCATGTGATTTAGCTGCTTCCATATTTCTTAATTGAAAACTGAGGTTACGGGCACACTTCTTCTATGTCTGTTCTAGAGTGGTCATGTGTGTGTGAGTATATCTATATATATATATATATATATATAAAACAGTTCCGGAGCTGACTGACTCACTGACTGACATACAACGCACAGACCAAAACCGCAGGACCTAAAGGGCTGAAATTTTGGCATGGCGATTCTTCTTATAGTCTAGGGGTGCCTAAGAAAGATTTTCAAAAATTCTTCTTAGATTTTTTTAAATTAAATTTTTAAGCGTTTTAGTAACTTTTTTTAAGTTTGCATTTAAAATAATAATTTGAGGGTATAAAATTTATATCCGAGAAAGATCATAAAAGTTCCTTTAAAATGAAATCTTTTTCGAACATTTACCTCCATTTTCTGATTTTTGGTTAATTTTTAAAGATTAATTTTTAGAATTTAATTTATTAAATGTTGATTACTTGATTTTTTTCTATCATCCCGTGCATAACAACTAAATAGACAAAAAAAAATTTTTTTTTTCTTGCTAATTGTGGCAGACGTTGGACATTATCCAAAAAAATATTAAAATACAGTAAAAGATATTATGTTCCTCAAACTGTACTATATTAACAGTACTATATTTTTAGTTGTCCTATACATTTAATTTGAATGTTTCTTCTACATTTGTCTATAAAAATATCCCTTACAATTTTTTTTATAAAATATAATTTTTTTGTTTTTTTAATCAATTGTATACATTGATCGTCGTATTTATTATATATATATATATATACACTCAAGAGCCAAAAACATTAAGACCACCCCACATTTGCAATGAATTCGCCTGGATGACGTGGAAGGCACGTGATCAGGTGGAAGTGCTGTATTTAACTGCTGCTGGAGAGTCTGAAGATCATTTCTTTTCACTTTACTTCTGTGTGTGATGGGAAAGGCTGCGGAATCTAAGCGACTTGAAAGAGGGCAGATTGTAATGGCTCTAAGGCTCGGAACAAGTATTTCCGAAACTGCACGACTCGTGGGTTGTTCGCGACCTACAGTTGTTAGTACTCTTATGCAAAGTGGATGAATGACGGTGAAACCAGCAGTAGACGGCATGGTGTTGGACGTCCACACGCTATCAAAGAAAAAGGGTCGCGGAAACTGTCTCGCATGGTGAAGCAAAACCGGAGCCAGTCAGTGGCTCAGCTGACAGCCCCAATGCAATGCAGGGCCAAGTAGAATAGTATCGCAACACACTGTTCAGCGGACACTGTTGGATATGGGGCTACGCAGCAAACGTCCCACTCGTGTGCCTTTGCTGACCAAGTGTCATCGCCAACTGCGCCTGCGCTGGGCCCGGGAACATCGCGACTGGTCCATGGATCAGTGGGAGAGAGTTGCCTGGTCAGATGAATCACGGTTTGTCATTCATCACGCCGATGGCCGTGTCAGGATACGCCGTCTTCCAGGCGAACTGTGGCTCCCTCAATGTACAGTAGGTCATACACAGGCCGGTGGTGGCGGTATTGTGCTTTGGGGGACGTTCTCCTCTGGGCGTCTCTGGGATCCGTGGTTGTGGTAGAGCAGACCATGAATGCTACAGGGTATCTGAACACCATTGCTAACCAGTTGCACCCTTATATGGCCCTCTGTTTTCCAGCTGGAAATGGAATGTCCAACAGGACAACGCCCCGTGTCACAAGGCTAAAATTGTGTTGGAGTGGTTAAGGAACATGATGCTGTATTCCAGTTAATGTCCTGCCCGCTAACTCACCCGGATCTCAATCCGATAGAACACATTTGGGATGTCATGTGGACGGCAGCTCAGAGTTCAACAACCACCAATTCGCAATATCTCGGATTTGCGTGACCGTGCTAAACATCTGGTACAATCTGTCTCCGGCCATCTACCAAGGACTTGCGGCATCCATGCCAAGGCGGGTTGAAGCTGTGTGCGCGCCAAAGGTGGGACAACTCGTTATTGACAGGTGGTCATAAGTTTGCTCTTGAGTGTATAACTATTTTTTTGGCATTAATTGCATACATTGACCGTTGTATTTAATTTGAATGTACTCCGTAGCGAAGTGTGGATTTCAGCTAGTATATATATATATATATATATATATATATATATATTATATATATATATATATAGATATATATATATATAGCCCCCTGGGTTTGCTCGGTCAAAATAGAGGTGGCAATCTAGCCAAGGCGGACTCCATCCCTTGGGTGCTATCAGAAACCGAAGCCTCATTCCCCTAACCCACAAAGCCTTTATGGACCTGGTCTGGAGACTTCTGGCCAGTGGTATTAGCAGCAACAACAACAACAATAAAAATTTTGAGAAAAAATAAATGGTGCAAAATTTTGCATGAATCATAAGTTTATGAGGAAAAGGCATTATAATACTACTCCTCGCTTTGCCTAGATCAGAGAAAACGCGCGGGTCTTGACTTTAGCAAGGACAATTTTCTTTCTTCAGACCTAAGTAGGAATCATTAAGATTGCCTTGTATTATGAAAGACAAATAAGCTTAGATAATACTATGCGTAAATTCTTATGCTGAACAAATTGATTTATTGCGATTTACAGCAGGTCTTAGGCATGTAAATTAGTGAATTTGATATCCCAAAGTCATGAAATTAAAAGTAAAAGGGATATTTCGACATACTGCTAATCCTGTGGAGAAGAATTTAAAAAATGCTGCAAAGTACAAGAGAAATTCCACCATATTCAGTAAAATCACATAAGGTAAAATAAAAAAAAAGTAAGAAAAATATTATGTAAAATAGTCTTTATGTGCTCAAATAGACCTTAAAGATAGGAGGTATTTGAAAGAATTTTTTTCTTGTGATTTATAATTTTGAAAAAAAATTTTGCATAAAGGATTACCATAATTAATTGGTTTATAAAAATATTTTAAAATGTATACAAGATTGAACATTAATTATTTTAAGAATTGTTGTCTATGTTTTCAAATAATAATGAATACTGACTTTTTGGCTGCAGTATGTTGTATGTATTTATGTTTACCCACCCATACATGATACAACTCAAGTGGCCGAACTGAAAATACAAAAATCTATAAAATCTATAAAATTCCGAGATCCTTTAAAGTAAGTGGACGTATGATATTTTATATATCGGCAATTCGACTGTCATAACATTTATTCCTGTCTGTTCTCGAACTAACATAAAAAGCCAAACAGGGAATTGAAAGCTATAAAAACATGTTTGATCTTATAAAAGATATGAATCCTATGGTAGTATAATTAATTGGCAATTTGGTTGAGGTAAACATTATTCCTGCTAGTTCTCCGATCTAATCCAGGGCTTCTAACAGGAAACATTCAAAATCTCTAAACGTACATATTCTCATAATATTAGTGAACTAGCTGAATACCCGTGCTTCGCTACGTAGTACATTCAAATTAAATAAAACGGTCAATGTATGTAATTAATAATATAAAATAAATAAATAAATAAATATATATATATATATATATATATAGATATATATATAAAATCGTAAAGGGATAGTTTTATAGACAAAATAATGTAGAAGAAAATATTCAAATTAAATACAACGGTCAATGTATGCAATTAATTTGTATATTTAATATCCATAAAACATAATAATTTCAATTAAATTCTTAAAAAACTTCCATCTCAATTAATATAGTGTTAAATTTATCTTTACCGTACTTTAATATTTTTTGTCACTTTATTTCGTTGTTATGCACGTGACGCAAAATTGATTTGAAGCATCATAAAAAGAAAGAAACCACGTGATCAGCCTTTAATAAATTAAATTCTAAAAATTAATCTATAAAAATTCACTAAAAATCAGAAAATTGAGGTAATATCAAAAAGATTTCATTTTAAAGTCATTTTTATGATCTTTCTCTCGATATAATTTTTATAACCCTCAAATTATTATTTAAATGCAAACTTTAAGGAATGTTACAGAAACAGCCTTAATATTTAATTTAAAAAATTCAAAGTACCAGAAAAGAAATCACGTGATCAGCATTTAATAAATTAAATTCTAAAAATTAATCTTTAAAAATTCACCAAAAATCAGAAAATGGAGGTAAAGATTTGAAAAAGATTTCATTTAAAGGAATTTTTGTGATCTTTTCTCTTGATATAAATATTATACCTTCAGATTATTATTTTAGATGCAAACTTTAAATAATGCTACAAAAAAGCTTAAAAATTCATGAATATTTCAAAAATCTTTCTTAGTGCAACCCCTACACTATAAGAGAATCGCCATGCAAAATTTTAGCCCTCTAGTGTACAGTAGTTTGGTCTATGCGTTATCTGTCAGTCAGTCAATCAGTTACTGAACCGTTTTATATATATAGATTGCACTTTATCGTTATGACGTTTTCTGATTCAGTTTCACAGATTTTGTTCGTAATGTTTCCAGCTATAGAGAAGAAGAAATCCTCAATAAATTAACAAATTTTGGTGAATAATGTTATTAGATATAGGTGTACGTAATTTGTAGCTTGCGTCACGTTAAATTTGCTTTTAAGGTATCCGACTGCCTTTAAAACATCGATTTTGATGAAAATTCCGAAACAGTTTTTAATTCCTTTTTTTTAAAGATATAATTTTCTGTATCTAATACGCTTTATTTTTCTGTACGATCATTAGAAATGAAATTCGAGCAATTTAAAAATATAAGCAGCAGCTATGAATTTCATTACAAGATGAAAGCTTTAATCGTGTTTTCTGAAGAACTTACTTTTTATCAAAAATGTAACGACTCTTGTGATAACTCAAATATAACCATGATATGTCTATGAAATTTTTAATGAATATTTTTCATCATACTAAGAATGTAATGACATATAGATTTGTTCTAGGTATATTATTGATGATTTATAGTTGCATTTATTAAAATCTCATGAAAATATTACTAAATTTTACATGTAATTGCATATAATGACTTGCATTTTTTTTTAGATTTTAAGATATCGATTAGCTTTCAGGTCATTACAATTAGAAGGTACTTACGTACATATGACAAAAAATTAATTTCGTAGGTATAAGTTTTTTTTTTACAGCTAGAGCCGTTTTTGTAAAAATTTGCTAAATTCCGACCCAATTTATTCAATGTTTGTAAAAATTTGCATTGTCTAATTTTTCATCATTTCGAGTTTTTGGTGTATATTCCTTCGAACATAAGACAAAATTTTCGCGAGCACAGTTTTCAAAAAAAGTGCTCCGAACGCAGTCGGATACCTTAATATATCAATACTTGTAATTTTTCCATAGTTTTAAATTTGAGGCTGATTCCAAACGCGATATGCCATTTATTTCAAGGAAATGTTTCCTCATTTCATACATTTTGCTGATAGGAATTTCAAAGCTGTATAATTTTCCGGAGAAAAAAGCTATTGAATGATTTTTTTTTAGAAATTCAGAACATGGTACTTATTTGATTATGCTCAACAATATATGCGACAACTAGCTGAATACCCGTGCTTCGCTACGGAGTACATTTTAGGATAATAGCAATGAAAAAATAATG
>OU015493.1:152354037-152545138 GCA_907164885.2 Dolomedes plantarius
CGCTTCTTTAGAAATTATATATATAATATATATTATTGCTTCATTTGAAATCTTCTCATTGCACCACAAGGTATAACGTGAAGCTTACAGCAGTAAGTGAAAACATAAAACAAGAAAAATAAAAAATTTAAATTACAAACAAAATAGAATTTATATTGAAAGTCTAAATATCTACTTAACTAAATTATATGAACAGATATCGGAATTCTTGATTTCATTTGAGTGAAGCCAATAGCACAACTTAATGAGCACATACATTTCGTGGATTTTTAAACGTGTTACGTTTACTTAATTCTACGGGATGCCTGCCGTAAATGTTATAGGTGATTTGCTTTTCAAATTCAAGCAGTCAGTGCATACTGTAATTTAACTTGAAGGTATCAAAATGTAATATTCAGTGATTTAACGAATGCAAAAAGTTTCAGAAGGATTTTTTATTAACTAAATGTTTTAGATAAGCATGTTAATAATTTATTAGTGTACTGGTATTGTTTTGTAATAATACTTAATTCTTTAAGCAAGAAAAAATTCTTTTAAGAGGAAAACTTCAAACTGCACGTACACTTTTTAGAATTTTGACTTAACAAATATTAGATTATAAAATTAGAATAAAAATTATCAAAGCTAACGTAAAATGGAAGACATTCTAAATCTAAAACTGTTTTATTTCCCATGTTATAATCTAAAACTGTAATATTTACTTCAAGACGCCCTCAAAAGGTCAAACATTTTGGACGAGTCATATTACGACTCAAAAAGTCTCTCTGGGTCAAAGACCAAGTGACTTCCATTCTCTTTTTTTTTCTTAGGAAAATTGATGATTGACTGATGAGAGAAAAATTACATTTTAAACATGTTAGTAAAAATTTTATCGGCATTAAATCCAATATATTAAATTCTTAAAGTTACAATCACGCTACTGATTAAAAAAAGAATAATGTCCCAGATCAAGAAATTTTCCGTATATCTGAATTTTCAGATGGAAAATAAAAATAATTTATTTTCGAATATTTTCATGATGATGTGGACACAATTTTTTCGCCATTTTCTCTGCATTTGTGTTTCAAGCAACAAACAAGGAATCAAACTGAAAATTTTAAACTTTCAACTCTTCCCACTTTAACTTGAACAGATCACTGTTAGTGTATATATATATATATATATATATATATATATATATATATTATATATATATATATATATATATATATATATATATATATATATATATATATATATATACATATATATATATATATATATATACATATATATATATATGCATATATATATATATAATATATACATATATATATATATATATATATATATATATATCTATATATATACATATATATATATATTTATATATATATATATATATATATATACATATATATATACATATATATATATATATATATACATATATATATATATATATACATACATATATATATATATATATATATATATATATATATATATACATATATATATATATACATATATATATATATATATATATATATATATATATATATATATATATATATATATATATATACTATATATACACACATATATATATATATATATATATATATATATATATATATATATATATATATATATATATATATATATATATATATATAAATTTTTGGAAGTACCAGGTCTGCATGAAGTAAAAGTTTAATAAATACTTGCTATTTTTTAACATTTCTTATTAATAGATAATTAAGTCTACCCTTATATTGTAATAACCTACAATACCTAGGAGAACCTAACCACCCAAAGTTAAGAGAGGTGTTGTATAATATTTCAGAAAGGTAAATCTTCATACTAGATATCAGATTCATTAATCGTAGTATGTTCATTCAGTTAGGTGAGTTTTCAAATCAAGATTCTAGTATGTTAAATTTTGCAAGTAAATTCAGACGAGATCGATCAAAATGTGACTAAAATTGATTTTTTTTAAAAAATGTAACTATATCTTTAAAATTTATAGGAGGAGAGTTATTTGGTTTACTCTGATGAGGATTTAAAATATTACTATTATTCTGAAAAATATATATATTACATTCTATTTTAAAAGTAGCTTTTTGTTAGTATATTAGCCAAGGCATCATAAATTATCATAAATAAATGCACAAGGGTATAAAAATAGCACTATAAGTAATACAAAAGTAAAGTAGTAATTCCAAAAGTATTTCCTACGAAAAGGAATTACTTTCAAAAAATTAAAAGTAATTCCTACGAGGACTACCTGAGAATAACTGTCAATAGTTTTTGGGTCTGTTTAGTCCTCGCATATCTGTGTTTGCAGTGTAAAGAGTGTCAAGTCCAAAATCGTAGTTTTGGGAAAAACGAGATTGAAAAAAAAATGGCTTTTGTAAAGTCAGTTTTTTTAGTTTAATTTTTTTAATAAAGTAAATTTTCTAATTTTACTTTTGTTAAGTAAAGAGTGTTAAGTCCAAAATTGAGACATAATCACTTTGACACTAACATGCTTGTGTTTTGTTTCGCATACCCCAAATTTTTCTGATGAATAAAAATATTTAGGAGTGGAATTGGACTTAGCTTTCTGTACCGTTCAATAGCCCTTGATTTTTTTAACATGCCTGGTTTGATAACTCATTTTAGCCAATTTTGGACTACCCTTTGCACAGCAAACACATATACTATAGCAGGACTGTGGTGCTCCATAAAAGCTTCTAATCTTAATATACGTTTAAAAGGATTTACATATGCTTTATGTAATTAAAATGAAAGTTATAATTTGACAATCAATATGACGAAACGCCTACCTCTATAGCTCTGATATACAGTTATAGATTGGGGATGCTGTTTAGAATATGACCCCGATATAGATTTTTAATTATACTTTTTAATGACTTAAAATTCACTTTAATTAAAAGAAGATTATCAAGAAAAAAATCCAAGAGTTTTTTTTCTTATTTAATTGTAATTCTCTGAATTGAAAAAGCTTTCAGCTGGTCTGTTTTTGTTTCTAACAATTTTTCTACTTATATCAAGATTAATACATATTAAGATCTACATTTTTTTTAGTTGCTTTTAAACACCTCTCTATTATTTTTTTTTTATTTCCTAGAGTTAGATCCCATGTTCCGTTATTTAGTTACCCTTTAAGTTTCCCGTTTTAATAGAATTATTGTTTTAATATTTATAATTTGACACAAATCTTTCAATAGTCATAATTCTTTACTCCATCTTTGAATTAAGTTTATATTCCTAGTAATGAAATTTTTTCTTTAAATCGGTCAGATACATTCTTGCGCGTAGTCTTAAACTTTTCTTTATACTTATTATTATATACAATGAAGTGCCTCTGAATTAGGGATAGCAAAGCCTATGCAAATTGTGTAGCGCTGCGCATCATGTATGCGCAAGTGAGGGCGCTGTGGTAACTGCATATATAGCGCGTACTGTGGTTGTTCTGAATTAGTTTTGGAATTGCCAGTATGGGTAAACTGCCTGATTTAGACGCCTTCGATCGCTGACAAATCGTAGGTGCGCGACGCATGGGCATTCAATTTCCGAAATCGCAGACAGCTAGGATTTTCAAGGTCGACAGTGTCAAGAGTATACCAAGAATACATGGATGGTGGAAAAAAAACTAGAGATCGGGCAAACTGCAAAGGACAATTAGCCTTGACAGTGCGTGGTGAGAGACGGCTCAGGCGTATTGTACGTAGCCAGCGAAGCCAGACATTAGCTCAAATTACCACCCAGTTTATTGACGGTGCCAGTCGTACAGTCAGTAAACGGACTGTGCAACGCTCGCTTCACCGTATGGGTTTCGGGAGCCGTCAACCTACGAGAGTACCATTGCTCTATACTCGCCATCGGGCTGCACGTCTTGCCTGGGCAAGAGGGCACAGAGACTGGAGTGTAGAGGACTGGAAACGAGTAGCATGGAGTGATGAGTCTCAATTCCGACTACTTAACGCCGACGGGAGGCTGAGAATATGGCGTCAGGCTCATGAAGCCATGGATCCTGCATACCTGGAACTGTACAAGGGCATGGTGGCTCAATCATGGTCTGGGGTGTTTTTTCGTGGCACAGTTGGGGATCTTTGGTGCGTGTACCAACCTCCCTCAATGCAATTCGGTACGTAGAGTTGCTGGGTGATCACCTCCATCCGTTTATGCTGTTCTGTTATCCGCACGGTAATGGAGTTTTCCAGCAAGACAACTGTACCTCTCACAAGTCTCGGTTGGCTACTGGCTGGTTGGATGAGCATTCCTTTGACTTCTCTGTCATGAATTGGCCACCTACAAGCCTAGACTTAAATCCTATTGAGCATCTTTGGGATGTTTTGGAACAAGGTGTGAAAGGCCATCACACAGCACCAAAGAACTTTACTGAATTATGGACAGCTTTAGCCAATATTTGGCAAGCCATTCCCGTGGAACGTTTCCAGAAACTTGTTGAATCTATGCCTCGTCGTGTGGCAGCCGTTATCAAGGCCAGAGGAGGCCCAACTCGTTACTAGGTAGTTATCCCTAATTCAGTGGCACTTCAGTGTATTATCATTTGGCCTTCAGACGCATGTTCGTTGATTATTTTTCTAGAGATTTGTCTGCTTAAACTCGGTGGAACTCCTATCTAAAACATGTAAGGCTCTACTTTTAATATGCCCTGAATTTCGTTGGGGAGATTTGTAAATATACTTAATTCATGTCTAAAAGGCTTTGCAATTTATCAGATACTACATAAATATTCAGCTATAGAAATACTTTTTCAATATATCATGCTAAAGTTGGATTTTATTAAATTGCCTTTCATTGTGTAGTCAAGAAATTAAAGTGTTGCAGTAAAATATATATTTGAACAGTAATGTGATTTATCCAATGATGCATTATTCATTTAGTTGTTTAATTTTACTGATATTTTTATAGTATTTTGCAATTAATTCATATATTATAGAATATAAATGATATAAATAGTATATTAACAAAAACTAATAACTTGCGGAAAATATTCAAAGAAAAGAAGAAAAAAAAACCTCGAACCGTTTCATTCACCCCTCTCATATGTAAGTCGGAAAAAAATAACGGGGTGATCTTTTTCTTTTATATACTTCCCCCTTTCAAGAGAATGAAAAAAGAAATAAAATCCATACCCAAGTTTGAGTTAGAATTCTGTTCAAATACCAGTTGTAGCTTTTCCTTTATGTGCTTGTTTCCTTTCGTTTTCTTTCTTTCAAATTCCCTACGCTATTCAAGTGTCTTTGGGTATAATCCAAGAATACGTTCACCATTTCTTAAATTCTCTTAAAAATTCATAAAATTGTAAAATATTTGAACTGATTCATAGTAGAGACAATATTTTTTATTCTTCTCTCATAAGTTATAATAACCTAAACTAAACTAATTAAACTAAACCTTAAATAAAAATATTTGGTATAGATTTTTCTAATTCGGTAAAATATGGATAGTTAATTTTTATATCTTAGTATAAACTTGGTGAAATGTGTAAGGGAGAGAATATCATTAAAATACTTTCATTAATGTTTTCTTCCATGTTACAAATCTGCCATAATTACAAGTATGGCATAAAGCACAAACTTACATGAACTAAGCATAGCCTAAAATAATCTCTCTATTTTTCGGATGTAAATGGGAAAAATGCTTGGCTAGACGTTGCAAAAGTTACACCCCCCCCCCCCCCCAAAAAAAAAAAAAAAACCAACATTCAAAATCTGAGGTTTTTTTTCTTTGGATTTTTAGTGACAATGTAAGATATTTCATGGGGCGACTGCACAATAATTTTTACCAAAGAGATGTTCTCATATGAAAGGATACAACTGTAATAAAACCTTAACAGTTTATCAGATTTGCGATATCCTGATATTTTATATATTTAGTCTGATATTAGCATCAGATATATTAGTATCAATTATGTATATATTAGTATCAATTTTGCCATTACACATTTAAGGTATTCTTAAGAGCGCTTTAAATTGAATCTCAGAAACACATTGGTAAGATTCTTCAAAAGACGGCTACTTTTAAGAGGAAACAGTTTATTTTTGTTTGTTTTAACGATCCTGTTCATATAGTTTGTATTTAAAATATATTCCCACATTCAAATTAGTTATTTAAAATATTTTTGTAATCTTTTAATTTATTCTTAAAATCTACATCGGAATAAATGGGATAATAGGTAAATTAAAAAGAGACTTCAACATGGTTTTTGATATTATCATTTTTAAAAAGATTGATTTAGCGATAGATTGGGTTTTTTTATAAAAGATACTATTTTTTGAGCTACATTTAAAAGAACTACATTTGAAAAAAAAACTTCATCTTTACGACATTTATTCCATATTACAACAAATGTAGCTGCTTCATAGAAACTATTATCTTTGTTTTTTTAATACTGTTGACAACTATCATTTATTTTTTACCTTTACACACAGCAGTTTCAGTTTGGTAGTTTATTATGGGAATAGCCAATAAGTGAACCAACACCAGATAAATTTTCGAAATAAATAAATAGTACTCACTGAGGAAATAGAAATGGATTTTTGTTAGTGATTTTAATTAAAAAATGCCCATAGGATATAAAAATAACAAATATTTTCCTCCGAATAATACCGTATTATCTTCTTCTTAGGCTAAACGAAGAAAAAAGAAAAATTTTGATGCTTAGATGCAAGAAGTAACTATTCAAAAATGAATAGCATAGATTTTCAACAGTCGTGATCAAGTAACTTTTAATTAAAAATATTTTTGATACCTTGTTTTAACACATATAATTATGTTATTCCCCATTCTCACAACTATACTCTTATCAAGTTCTGCTATAACGGATAAATTTGAATTTTATCATGCTTAATAGACCGGGACTATTAAGCTAATGTTCCTCATTCGATATTCATTTTAATGTGATTACGATAGCTCGAGTAGTTTTTAATCCTTTATATCCTTTTTATGTTAGGGAGGCAGATCCTAACACAGACATCATAATTCTTTCCTTATTTTTTTTCATCTAGGAAGTATATACACAGGCTCTTTTAAAGTTAACAAAAAACTTTCAAGAAGGTCTATTGATTTTCTTTTTAGGATGTAGCTTTTCAACTTCTAAAGCATTGTTCCTTTAATTGTTTCAGACCTTAGTTTTAAAAGATATTTGAAAATTGTTCAAATATCAACACTTTCTTGTTTCCTTTCATGGTAATAATTGAAGTAGTTAATCAACAAGACAAAAGATATTTTTACATACAGAAACAGAGAAATACAATTTCACTAAAGATACGGATATCAATTCCATTCATATTTGCTTTATTTAAATAGACTATTCTAATGCTTTAAGGGAAAATATTATAGTTTTTTTTATATCATTCGCCTAACTCAGATTCAGTCGCATAGCCACCAAAAATTCTTGAGATTCAGCTTCTGGGATTATTTAATCATAAAATGAATATTAAATTTTATATTTCCTTAATCGGGTCCTTCATTTATTTAAGTACAGCGCAGCTAACTGGTAACGAATGAGCATTGCAATAAATTTGGAAGCCCTTACTTCTCATCGAGTTCGAACTACAAATGTGACGTTTATTGGAGAGTGCGTTTGCAATTTTTACCGTTTATGTAATGCTATCAGAAACACAGACTAACCCAGAGAAAAGTTTTGGAATTTAATACCTGCTATATTTTGCATTATCGTTCAAAGTTTAAAAAATTATTCTGCTCTAATTATATCTAATTGTAAAATAATTATCCTATTCCGTCTAATCATACCCCATACATAACAATGAATGCATAAACATGATTTATATGTGTTTACGTTTAGTGTAATTTCATATGGTTTTAGCTGTTCCAAAATACACTTCAATAACTTGCCAAGTCAGACTTCTAATATCTGAAAAACCTATTTTAATCAATCAGATGTCGGTCAAATTTTTCCGAGAGCTTTGTTTCTTTTCTTTTGAAAGAAGTATATGAATCGATACATGTATTGATTTTTTATACCTGATTTAATGCAAACATAATCCATCAAATCCGTAACTATAACCCTTTCGATATGAAAATTGCTAGTGGATTGCACAACTTATGGATTGGGAGAATTGTCTAATAACCGTTGTCTAGAAGTTCTTATCATTACATTTTCTATTGAAAACCAGTCTTGTTTAATAGGTTAAAAAAATTACAACCTTTTTATTGAGAGAAAGGAAAATACCACATTTGTTTTTAACATATATTTAGAATCGCATCACGAATTTTAAATCAACCTTTAATTCCTGCACCTAATTTGTTTGATTACTTACATAAGATTATACACATCGTGAAATACAGTAAGTACAGTGAAGCTTTAGCCGACTACTCCGATTCAACGGCCACTCCTCTAAGCGGCTATATTTTGTTCAGAACCGATTAAAGACTCCATAGAGCCAATGTTATAGATGAGACCTCTTTTCAACTGACACCTCTCAAAACGGCCGCTTTTTTTTCTTTTTTCGGAATCATTAGTGGCCGTCATAGAGAAATTTCAATGTATTAAGAAAACTAATATTTTTGAAAATTTAAAAAGATTTTTTTTATAAAAATCATTCCCTCGTAATTCTACCGCCAATATTATACTTAACTCAGATAGCATTCGCTCTAAAAAATTAACAACATTTGCATTAACAGATCATCGACTCTGTATATACAACCTTGTTAGTTAAATCTAACAAGATTGCTTTATTTTATTTTTTTTTTTTACGCTTTTACTAACAGGTCTCCTGACAGTTAAGAAAAAATACAAAACTTTATAGTTGAGCTTGAAAACTGTAGGATCTATATAAAATAAGATACAGTTTTTTTAAGAAGTGAAGAATGTTTTGAAAAAAAAATACATAAACATTTTTCACGCTTCCGATCAATATTTTTATCTCTTCGACACCAAAGTAAAAAAAATCAAAGGTTGAATCAAATTCTTTTCTTGAACTTCATATTTTTTACACATAAAATACCCATTTCACATCAGTGTAGAACATATTTTACAGATACAATTATTTTTTTAAAATTTGTTACAATACAGAATCCCTTAATGTTAACGTAATAGGCGCTTGTGAATAGATATTACGTTGTATAAAACTCAAAAAATGTACAGAAATTCTTTAGTATACGTTTCGTAAAGTATCAAATTTGAATATTTAAATTTATATACTTATGCCAGTACATGTATACAGGCAACTACTTCAAACATACAGTATTAAAGTGTAGATCAGATATTAATATGTTTTTTGAAAAGGTGGTTTCAAATTAAATGAAAATTGACTGAAATGACATAGCAAAATGTATACAGTGAAACATATATAGCCAGTCACCCCTCTAAACTACCATATTTTGCTCAGAACCAATTAATGACGCCGTAGAGCTAATTTTATGGAAGAAACCCTTTTTTTACGACCACCCCTCTAAACGGCCACTTATTTTTGCAACCATTACTGGCCGCCTTAGAGGAGTTTCACTGTATTTCCTAAACCGGAGATAAGCTTGACAAAAGTAAACACATATATATATATATATATATATATATATATATATATATATATGACATATTACTCATTTATTTAAATTATATATAGAAATTTCTGATTTAGTCTTACACAGCTTTAACCGCAAGATATATAACGTTAGGTTCAATACTGTTTATGATATATTAAATAAAATTAAGATTTTTTTCATCTTCACGCACTTCGTGCGAAAATTAGAATTCCTCATAAATATCTGTACATCAGGTTTTATGACGTAAATACGTAAATGTTATTTGGGTCATGATAAATCTCTCATTTTTCTAAAACTCTAGATCTTCTTAGACTAAAAAAAATCTGAAATTATTTGTTTGTTTGTTTGTGTTCGTTTTGAGAAACAAATATTTTGGTTTTTTGTTTCCATGCTATAATTAAATATAAATTTCAAACACTTATGATTGCAGAACATTATTTTTTCAATTCAGACTGTTTCAACACAAAGGCCTGACCTCTGAGTATTGATTCCTCTGCTGCAGAGAAAGGTTTACCTACACCATTAACTCAAACCTCTGAATAATGGGTTAAGAAAATGGCAATTAAATATCTCATAATTCCTACAAATACAGTTTAAGATCAGAATTACGATTATTTATAAACATTCATATTGATTCTTGTAAACTGCAGTTAATATGCTATCTGCAGTCTATATAATAACCGATCCACAAGAGCTTCAATTTTTCCCCATTTCTGGGTAGAAAACGAATTAAAAGAAAAATGCAAAACAGATCTTCCGATTTCAATCAATATATGGGATACATTTGCGAATCATCTTTTTAATAGCTAATATCGGTTTTAAGGAGATAAATGTTAATAATCAATACAGATGCTTTAATAAAAATATTTTAAAGCATTTTTTTTCAATAAAAATAATTTAATTGTCGGTATAGATTTTCTCAACTGTATCTCTAAATATCATTTATATCTGATAAAACTACCTTAAAATTCTTGACAAAGACTCTTTAGGGCAGTTAAAATTAAACTGTGTAGCATTTAATGGCAACAAAGTATTGTTCATCGAATATTTGACGTTCCAGATGCTTTGATATGTTATAAATAAGTAAAAATAAGTTATTTATTAATAAACGTAAGACATTTCCATCATGTGGTTGAAAAATCCTTCTACCCATTAATTCAAATGCAATACGTGTATACGAGAGAACGTATGTGTATTACATTTGACGTATAGATATGAATGTATACTGATACAAGGACTGTCATACCTACAGTATCTTGAATTCAATACATTCATCAATATGATAGTTGACATCATATTGACCTCTATGTTACAGGTCTTGTGGATAAAACCATTAATATTGAATACTGAGGGAAAGCGCGCAAAAGTGTATTTTACCATTCCAAGACCTGAATGGGGGAATACAGTCAAAATATCACTTCCTTTTTTTTCATATTGTTCTTTGTGGTTACATCGGATTAAACATACTTAATAAATATTAGCAATAATTTGTAGTACATGTTTAATGTGTTAAATTGAATTTTGAAACCAAATGACGGTCTGATAAAATTAATCATTTAACGCTGGGAATTTGTAGTGCTCAAAACAGTTTCTTTTTTTCTTGATAATGGGATGATAATCTTTAAAGTTTGAGCAATAATTTTTTTCTATACTGTTTTGAATGTGTAAATTTCTGGATATTGAATCGATGTTATCCTACACACAAAAATTTTCCACTTCAGTGTCAATTTTGTATTTTTACATCATTATAAGAGCTTTCAATGCCACTGCTTTCTGCAATTTTCTTGCAACTCATTTCACGTTTTAGGGATTCCACATATGTTGTCGAAATTATTGAAACGCTATCCCCCCCCCCATTTTTTTGTAAATAGGTGTTTGATTGATGAATGCCATTATTGCAATAGAAAAACTCTTCAGAAAATTGGTTTGAGTATTTAAACTGATCCCTATGAATAAATCGTTTAATAAAATTTACTATTTACTCAAAGTGAATGCAAAACACATATCAACAAAATAGTTACTTTTTTTAGGTCATTTTTAGTGTAACTTAAATTTGAGGTTACAGCTTTATCTTAATTTTTTTCTAAACTTATCGTGGTTTAAAAAGACACAAGACATGTGCTTTTGACAATTTATTACTCTTTTCTACAAGCATTACCTTATGGAAAGTTTAGAAATTTGGCTTTGAGAAGAATGAAGAAAATCAAGTTTTTGAGAATAATAAATGCGTAATAATATAAAAAAAGTTTCTAATTTAGATTTTTTAACTCTTAATTATGAATCTTCATTAAACTGTTACTCTCTAGTAGATTCTATTTTTAATCTATCACGCATAATCTGTGAGACCTATTTCCCTCACGTTCTATTTTTCTTGACTTTCCCTTTTAACCTATACTTGAAGTAAAATTAACCTTTTTACGATTATTTTTTTGAATTAAAAGCAGTTAATAATACAATTTAGGCTGTATAAGTATCAAATATCTTATAAAATCCTTATATATTCTGTTTGTATTTCTTTTGATTTTTAAAGTTGAATTGTATGAACTGCGCGTGTAATTTTATGTTATTGAAAATGATTTCAAACAGTTGTGAAAACTTGATATTTTCCTTGAATAACTGCAAAATATCTTTACTTTGGAGTAAAGATTTTTTTAATTTATTTTTTCATTTTTTCTATTTTTTGGATATTCTATTTCAGCTTATTGAGTAACTGAATTGTAACAGATTAATTATTTACTAAAAGGAAGACAATAATTAAGTTTTATACTAGTAGTTTTAAAAGATCTTTTTAAACTTCAAATTCACTCCGACCAAAATGAACTTATATAGCAATGTTTGATTACTTATGAAAATGGGAATTTTTCATTGGTACTTTTATAGCTCAATTTGCAACTAATGCGAAAACTGTTTTTCCTCTAAAATTTACACTTATATAGTTTTTACAATTTTTAATTGAAAATCAAAGATCTGGGTAACCAACTTGTCTAGATTTAGCTACCTACCATTTTGTACAATCTTTAGTGCAAGAGATTATTAACTTTTCCCTAATAATTTATATATATATATATATATATATATATATATATATATATATATATATATATTAATTAAAAATAGTATTTAATACAAAACAGTAGAATTGAAAAATTTAGCTCTTATTTCAATTGTAAGAAAAATAATAAATTCATATAACAATATAAATTTATTGAATAAAAAGACAATTTTTAAATTAAATGAAGCCCCGTTTTTTTATTATTTATATAACAAATTTTAATCGGATAAGTTAAAAAGAAAATCCTTATAGTTTTTGTTAAAACCTCACTAGAACTATGCGCATTTCAAATAATTACTTGAAAATGTATTTCAATACCTAGGGGGATTCTTCCTAAAAATGTTTTGTAGATACAAAAAACCTAATACATCTAAAATTCTGTCTTTTCACTTCATAATTTTTTAGGAAGAATTCAAAACATTTAAAATTTTTTTAAAGCCATCAAAAAAGTAATATGAGTGACACCTCTATACATAATACTTCTATATATACACATCTACAGGCTTTTAAGGTGACTGATTACACATATATAAATTAAAATCTCGGTTTTCTCTTTCGAAACCAGTAAACCGGACCATAATAGAAAACTGATTCTTAAAGAGTATTGATACTTAATAATTTCTACTTCTCTCTGAGCTGTTTGCTTTGAGTTTCGTAAACTTTATGATCTCATATTTTTACCCTAGAAGCTAGGAAAATTAAGCCATGACAATTAATCCAGACAACTTAATATGTTAACATAATTTTCAATCCGTTTTTAATATATTTTGGGTTTTATCAATTGCAAGAACTTAAATTTTTCTTGAAGTTCTTTTCGATGATCAGTTTCGCGTTTTGTTTTTGACAAATTCTTACTGTAATAGAGTAGTGGTTTAAAGAATAAAAAATAATCAAATGCTCTGTAAATGAAATTATTTTCCTTAAAATCCTCTATATTTTGTAAACTCTTTCTATCTCTTTCTCTTTCTCTCTCTCTCTCTCTCTCTCTCTCTCTCTCTCTCTATATATATATATATATATATATATATATATATATATATATATATATATATATATATATATATATATATATATATATATATATATATGTCAAATATACGTTTAAAAATATTTTCTTGCTTTCAATTGTCATGACATAACTTTCAGTAAAATAATACAAAAACTGTCAGTCAACGTTAGAAACATCAAAATACTATTGTTCTTCAAAACAGAAATCATGGATCCATCGTACTAAATAAAGGTACATTAATTGATAACTTCTATCTTTATCTGAATTTGATAACTTAATTGTGCAAGGACGAATTTGTCTGCATTTCAAGTTTTTCCAAGGCAAATAATCAAACTAGAGTGAAATTTAATCTTTCTATGTAAAGTGAAATTTTGATAAAACATTTGATTTTTAGTTTAAACATGAATTTTTAAAATAACCCACTCTCTCTCTCTAAATATACGGAAACATTACAAAAGAAAATTTCGTTTTCGTATCCTTATAGGGAGAGATTAAACTGTTCAGATGGGAAAATCATTTAAAAATTAGTTGAAAAGCATAGGGACAATGATAGTCAAAATTTTATAAATAAGAAAGCCATATTAGTTTTCTGTAAAAAAACTAAAGACATGCTTTTTGTTCAAGTAATTAAAATCAAGAGGGGATTTTTCACATAAATACATATTTTGTGACTTGTAAATCTATTATGCTCGAAAGAAATTTTTTAAAAATATAGAAAAACAGTCAAATTGCTATATTTAAGTTAGTTTTGAAAGTTAAAATGATCAAACATATTTTTTTATGACGGGAGGTCGAAAAGAAGAATCATTTTAGAACACAAATTGCTTTCAATTAAAAATCCATCACAAAAGATAAGCACAAAAAAGGGAATGTTTAAAAAACACGTTAGAAAAGACACCTTATCAAATACCTGACGTTTTGCTAGTAAGTATGTCTAATGGAAAATAATTTATTTTAGAATCTTAAACTTTTAGTGCTGTTAAACCAAGAGAAGATCCAAGAGCGAGCCAAGAGAAGATCTTTACCATCTTTCAAAGATATTAGACTGCATTATGATTTACAGCAGTTTTATCGAGATTCACTTATTCACACCAGATTACATGCATAAATTTATCGACTATTCCTTTTAATTTTGTTGGGTATTTTCGTTAAGAGCGTGTTGTTAAAAAGACCTTTTCATACGGACATTCCTTTTTCTGCGAAAGAAAAAAAGGAAAACTCGCTTTTAGTTTGCGAATATGTTTAGACTTTTTAAGCTAAAGGAAATCTTACATTTTAACAGTTCATATTGTACATTCGTGTGTTAAGACACTGTTTTACCTTGCCATTTCTTCATATTCTCCATACAGAAGAGTAATTAGTACCCAAGATATTACTCCCGTATAGAAAATAAACAATGAATCCAAATAAAACTGAACCAAACAGTGCTTGCTTAATATTATGAAAGTTTTTACACTGACCTGCGGAGAGCAGCAAAGGACTCGCATCCATTGGCTTGCCTAGGAAATGCTGTTGAGGTTGCTGGCACAGATACGAAGGTCCAAGTCCGTACAATTGATAATAAGGAGCTGCGGCCAGAGCTGCCCTCGAGGAATTGTTGCCCGGAGGCAGGCAGAAGCTTTCCAGTCTCGATTTGGGAGTTAGGATATCCTCAATCATGAAAGAGGACCGGCGGTTGAGTTTTTCTGCCGAAAAGGGGTCCATTCCAGGACTATGGAAGGCATGCCCGCCTTCGGACCTGTAGCAGTGCTGCTTTTCAGCCATGGTGTGTTCCCACGCATCCAGGTTTAGGCGGGAAGTTTGCAAGTCGGTGGACTTCAGGTTGACTGTTAAGTGTCCTCCGCGAGGAAAAGTTGCACTTCTGCTGTACGGAGACTCAATAATGAGTTTGGCAAGCCTCACGTTTTATTATCAATGATAATAAACGTGGATGGAGAAGAGACTACAGAGTGCGAGATGTTTACAGAAACTGTTGTAGTAAGTAAACAGCTTTCATAGAAACATTGAAGAAAGTGGTGAGATCATATGTTTCTTTCTTTTGCTTATTTTATTTTAATTTATATGCTTCATAGGGGAAAAAAATCCTCTGTCTTAGAATTTTCCGAACTTATTTTTGTATTTGACTGTAAAAGGTCACCAACTTCGCAATTAAAACTAATTTCTGAAACAGTAACGATTTATCACCTCTATTAGAACAACAATTTTAATCTTTCATCAAACCTCTCAATATGTTATTGACGATGTTTCTTCAATTTTTCAGTTTAACTTCTTTTAAATTAGTAACCTCTCTCGTAATTTTCTTCTCCGCTTATATCAGCAATTTTTTTTTTAATGGTCAGTTAAAATTTCTTCAATTTTCTAGATGCTAAGTCCTGAAATTTTCAGGGAAAACATTTTTATCTTATGACAAAAGATAGATATAATAGGCAACTCCTCAGTTAGCTCATTTATAGTAATATTTGCTTACTATTTGGGTTTATAGTAAGCAATCTGTAACTCTTTTGATATAGTTGTATAGAAAGTCATGAAAGTTACAGCTGTTTTTCTTCTTCAGTTTAATAAGTTTCTTATTGACACCGTTTAGTTAATATATAACAGCTTCCTTCTGTAAAATTTTCAATGAGTTTCTCTTCAATTTTTTTTTGTCTATTTCACTGTAACTACACATATATTGTAAAATGAAATCACGTTTGATACATCTCTTCAAATAATATTTGTTTCACTGTCGAACCTTCCTATTCTTTCCATTGATTTGAACTGTCCTTTTTGGAAACAACTCTCAAACGTTCCTTTTCTCGAAACTGTTTGAAAGAAATATTCAAAAACTTTCCTCTATTTTTTTTTTTGTTTTTTTGTCTGTTGGTATCATACACAACGCAAACGTTCTTGACCATAAATTTAGCGTAGGCGCTAATGACTGAATGGGGGTGTGAAAACAAATCCAGAACTTGGCACATTCATCACATCAAATTAAAAACTTGTATATACGTCTCTTCCATCAATTACTAAAGCAGTCAGTGCCTTTCAATGAAAGCAAACGAGCACTTTGCCGGCCGTTTAACGGAGACCCCGCCCTAATGTTACGTCACTGGATTCCTTCCAATGAATTTCCGGCGGGGGCGGGGCTTCGGCATCCTTACCAGCCATTCGGGAAAGCAGAGTAAGTAGCGTGTTCGGGATAACAGACTCGATTAAAGGCGAAAACAAATCTGGGATTTTTCCGGAAAGTGGGATTTTCCGTTATTATTTTTTCCCTGGAAGATAATTTATTGAATTTTGGGGTCTTTGCCGGATAGCATTAATTGGTTTTATCCCCTTCGGGTTTTAGAATTCGAAGCCTCATTTATTACAGTGTATCGCACACGGGGTTCGATCTAAGAAGATTTTGATAGATTTTCTCCTCTTTTAGTCCTTTGATGGAGCCGTTCTTCAGATTGGGGTGGTGCAATTAACAAATGATATGGAACACGGGATAGGATCGTTTTCATCTGGTAAAACTGTGCATTGGTAATTAATTTCATCGATAAGAGTATTTATACCAGAGTTTTCAATCTAGAGTGTATTTTGATTCGCTAACGAAATGTCTGGAATGACGTTTGGATATTACTAATCCTGGCATGAACGTCTGAACACGGCAAGTATTATTAAATTTCGATTTAATTTTCCACGTTTGATTTGCTCTGAGCTACGGACTTTTTGAAAGTATTATCAAGTTAATTTTTTTCTTTAAAAGGTTAGAAAAATCAGTAGAAGAAATAACCCAATGACAAAAACATACCAATCAGTTGAATGATTTCATATGAGGCTCGTATACCTCAGTGATAAGAACATGTTTGTCACTGTTTTGGAAAAATAAGCCGAGAAACCAGGCATAGTGCTTTCCTCATTCGTGTATCGTTGTTCTTAGGAACTGAAGTGAAAGTAAGGGGGGAAAAATAAAAACTAAAAGTAAATAAAATAAACATATCAGTATGCAGTCGAACCCCGTTATAGCGAATCCGGTATATAACGAACTCACGGTTATAACGAACGAAAATTTTGGTCCCGCCGTTTTCCTATTGTACGTAATTTAGTTAGTATCGTGTCAGTTTGATTTAACCGTGTCAGTTTGATGTTTCAGTCGATTTAATTCGTCAATTATCATTTTTAAAAGAAGTGGCGGATTTACAGATTTGCCGCCCGTAGGCTATTCAATTTTTGCCGCCTCTAAAAATTCATGATCATTAATGTATAATTAATAAAGCGTTTAGCAATTGTTTATGTAGAGATGTTGAAATATTTATTATTTAGCACTGTATATAGGACTATATTTCGATTTTTGTTAAATATTTTAATTTCTCTCCAATTTTCGAAATTCGTATTTTGTGTGTGTATAATAATTTTTTTTTTTAAATTTGTAAATCGAAATAAAAAATTTATGAACTAAATTTGCCACCCCTTAAAATTTGCCGCCCTAGGCTCCAGCCTACTCAGCCTGCTGGTAAATCCGCAACTGTTTAAAAGATTTTATTATTTTTTTTAAATACATCATTATTTAATACACATTGCAACTAGTGAGTTATATATTTTGTGAACTCTGGCATTTTTCTTAACGGTTCGGATATAGCGAACCACCGGATAAAGCGAACAAAACCTTTGGTCCCTTGAAGTTCGTTATTACGGAGTTCGACTGTATAAAATTAATAGACAGGGTAAATACTGATAAAGAAATAAATAACTGAAAATCGTTATTTTAAAGTCAAGTAAACAAAAATAAAAAGTTTGACTTATTCCCATTCTTACGTTCGTAAAAGCATTATTTTACGTCTCTTCTCATTTCAATTATGTAAATCAAATAGGTTGACTTCATTGTTTTTTATCTAAAAAAATTAATATTAATCATTATTATAATAAAATAACATAATCTTAAAACTGACTTTATCTAAAAATCTCTCTCTATATATATATAGAGAGAGAGAAACGAAAGATCTTTGTTCTTATAACAATATAGTACAATGAAGTGTTTGAATTTTTGCACTGTGCTCTAAAGTTGCATTTGAGATCGCAGATGATTTATCAGCTGCCAGTTGCCATTGATTGACATACTCGTGGTGATACTTTTGATTGATAATAACGCACTCTAATAATTTTAAGTAATACTCACCAAATTACACAGCATGGGCGTTTTATTGACCCTAGAAATATCAGAAAACGTTGCATGATGCTCTGGTGTAGGAAACTGAACCTGAAAATGCAGTCAAATAATTGACAACAATCTTCCCCCGAAAAATACCATTAACTTCTCACGCCGTGAAATTCATTTGGAATTTTTGCAGGTGTATTTAAATATTTTTAAAAAAAGGGGAAAAGTAATATATTTTTTTTCTTTTTAAAGAAAAAGACAATTTTGTCTTTTTTTTTTCCTTTCGTATGGACGCGTATATCGTGAAACAAATAACTTACTGATTTTTACATGGTAAATAAAGAAAACATGAAGATAGTCGAGTGTTAAATTCGTACACAGTATCCTTACATAAAACTGAATTGTGTTTACATCGTGAAGATTTAAGCGTAAATTAGAAAACAGAGGTATTTTAATTGATAACCACCAACATGGTTAGATCAATTATCGAATCCAGTTTGTCTTAGCTCAAGAGGAGTGCTCTTACCAGTTGAGGTTCTCCCAGCGTTATGAGGACATCTTTTCAATTACCTTCCTTAACAAACTATTAAAAATATTCGTTGGACTAATTTTGCCTCATAGCAGCTTTGATATTCTGAGTACGATCTTGTGTTTTGGGACGTAAATTTCTATTGGTTGCTAGTTTCGAGTGTCACTACACGAGGACGCACATATTGAGTAGTAATGTTTCAATGTGAAAAACGGTGACATTAACAGATTATTTCCCTTTTTCAGGACAAACCGGTTAATGCTCGCATTAGTTGGAGAAGAATATTTGCTTTTTTATTGTTGTGTCCGTTCGCCACATACCGAATTGTTATCCTTTAAAACAATGCGGAAGAAACTGTTATTTCAAGGAAAATTGGAACGGTAGAGAAACATGAGCCAATTGTTAGGTATAAAATAAAATTTTGTTTTTATTTCTTCCAAATTACTCATGGGTTAACTTTATAAATAATAGATTTTTTAAACAAAAATTGTGTTACACAATTTGTTGAAGTTTTGTTTGCGTCAGCGCTATTAATAATAATTATTAATAATTAATATGACAGTTAACTTCACTGGAGATAGAAAAATATTCACCTAACAAAAGAATATGACTGCCGGTGGCGTAGTGGTTAAAAGCTTCAAGCTGCCACACCACAGGTCCAGGGTTTGATCCTGCGACTGGGCAACGTCGACTCAGCCTTTCATCCCTTGAGTGGGTCGATAAAATGAGGACCAAGCATGCTTGGGAACTAACTCTGGGGGTCCCGCGTCAGGTTGACCACCTGACCAAGACATATACTGTATGGCACTCCAAGCCCACGGTCAAGAAAGCGGAGATGGGCACCACCGGCCTTGGTCCACATTCGGACTGTTGTGCCATAAGTTTAGTTTAACAATAGAATATAACACATGCAAAAATTATACTTTCTATGAAATATATTAGTGACGATACATAATATACGGCAAAGTTTGAAAGAAGAAGCATTTTTGGGTTGAGAGAAAGTGGTTTGTCGTATCTTGATATTGCTGTAAGCGTTGGGTGAAACGCTAGTATAATCATGCGTACTTGGAGACAATGTACTAAAAAAGATTTTACTTATGGTGGATTTGGGGGCAAGGGAAGACAGGCACTTTTTACTCATGGAGGTTACAAATCACACCGACATCAACAACATTTGCATAACACTGGAGGATAGTGACACATCAGGTGATGTCTGATAATACTGTTCGCCAATGATTACTGTAGCGAGGGCATCCATTACTGAGACCTTATATTACCCTATACGATAGGGCTCGAGGTTTTCCCAATTTGGTCGGCAGATCTGCACTGTCAGTCCGGGGCCCAGGCCTATAAGAAACACCACCGAACAGGGGAAATCAACCCTCGGCTGAGTTTGCAGGAATTGCTGCGCAGCAAAGGTCTTCAGTTTGACAGTATCTTGTACACGAAAGTGGGGATGGCCGTAATCTTAATGCATTAACTAACTACGATAAACATTAGATCTTTCAATGGTTCCAATAGCGAAGACATTAGAACTTTGATTGGGAACGAATTGTGTTTTCTGACGAGTCTAGAAGTAATCAGACGAGTCTAGATTTTATAGAGTTATGATCGCTGGATCCTTATTCGCAGAAACAGCAGGGAATGACACCTGAAACCGTGCATTGCAAAGCGTCATAATGATCCGACTCCAAGTATTTAAATGGTTTTGGGTTTTATTTCATTTCATTCACGCTCTTGCCTTATACGAACATAAGGACTAGGATGTACACTGCTGGCCACTGTAAATGCAACACCCTGAAGGAAACATGCAAATAACATGAAATTTACAACATGCATTAGCGGAGGTGACATATGCAAATGATTAGAATTTCAGCGCAGACGCACATCACGCGCGCCTGTGGCGCCACTTCAAAGCGCTATTTAAGGCTTGGAGATTTCGACGATTTCAAGTTCGGCAATTGTGTTTTTCTTGTGGTTTTTTCAAAAAACGATCAATTATGCCTCGTCGAAAACAGCGATCATCTTTTGATCAAGTATCCGAGTTCGACAGAGGAAGGATAGTGGCCTACCGAGATTGTGGATTATCTTTCAGGGAAATCGGTAGTCGTGTTGGACGAAACCAAACAACTGTAATGCGGATATGTGATCGTTGGATGCGGGAGGGTACGACGGACCGGCGTGTTCGATCGTATCCACCTCAGCGCACCACTTCACGTGATGACAGGCAAATTGTGCGCATGGCAGTGAAGGATCGCTCAGTCACATCACGAACCGTAGCACAGCACATGCAGTCTGTAACGCATCATCCAGTGTCTGCGAGTACCATTCGTCGCCGTTTACAGTAGAGTGGTCTGTCCGCAAGACGTCCATTGCTTTGTCTACCCTTGACGCAGAACCACAGACGTCTCCGCCGCCAATGGTGCGATGACAGAAGGATGTGGACGGCAGAATGGAATGAAATTGTCTTTACTGACGAGTCACGCTTCTGTCTGCAACACCATGATGGTCGCATTCGAGTCTGGAGATACCGTGAAGAGAGGATGCTGAACAGCTGCGTTATGCACCGCCACACTGGTCCTGCACCGGGTATTATGGTATGGGGCGGTATTGGATTTCACTCTCGCACACCTCTAGTACGCATTGCCGGTACTTTAAACAGCCAGCGCTACATCTCCGAGGTGTTGGAGCCAGTTGTCCTTCCTTACCTTCAGGGCTTGCCCACAGCCATATTTCAACAGGATAATGCGCGACCACACGTGGCACGCATTGTCCAACGGTTCTTCATCAATCGCCAGATTGAATTGCTTCCCTGGCCGCCTCGCTCTCCCGATCTTTCGCCGATAGAAAACATGTGGCCCATGGTTGCTCTACGATTAACCCAGATTTCATCCCCAGCTGCCACAGCAGATCAACTTTGGCAACGTGTGGAAGCTGCTTGGTCTGCTGTACCCCAAGAACTCATTGAAAGTCTCTTTGAATCAATGCCGAGGCGTGTGGCAGCGGTGATCTCCAACAATGGCGGCTAATCTGAATACTGATTTTGGCAGGAACCACACTTCACAGAAGTCTATAAATATAATCATTTGATACTTGGTCAACATGTTATCTACCAAATAAATTTTGTTGTGATATCTCTTGTATTACTTGGTGTTGCAATTTGGGTGGCCAGCAGTGTATAAGTGCTACATGAGAGAAGTCTTCGGACCAGGAGCCCTACTCTTCTTGCAGATACGCACTTCTCCTTGGAGCTGTCTCTCAATAGAACAATGTTTGTCTCTATGTCACCTGAATTGTACAACGTTTCTTATGTGACCAACATGTACAGTAAAACTTTGTTTATCCGATGATCCGGATCAGATTTGCAGACATTATTTTTATTTAATGTTCCCATTAAATAATTATTTTTAACTATGATCAAGAACGTAACTACAAGTACGCCAAATATTCGCTTTTTAGTTTGATTCGATGTAAAGTTCCTACATAGATTGTACAATAAATTATGGTAATAAAATGCTTTTTGTTGAGTTTAAGAAAGGTTTACTAGACTTACCAATTCTTTGTTAAGAAATGATGTGAAACTTTATTTTTATATTCTTTTAATGTCTTGTAAACAATAATATGTAATTTTGTTACAAAACATAGTTTTTTATCGTAATAAACGGTAAGTCTGCTTATTAAGGATTTTGTTTTGCTTATTACCCATATTACCCGGATTATCCAGATTTTCCATTATCCGGATTGCCTATGGTCCCAGCTAGTCCGGGTAAATGAGGTTTTACTGTATGCAGTTTTATAAATTTTTTTCAAACATTCAGCATTGATATTAACTGCAAATATATTTTTATTAATAACTTTGCAAGACAGTTTGTTTCTGCGTTGTGTGTTGTACACCATATAAATCATTAAATTTAATTTTCATTCCTTAATTACTTAATTTAATAAATAATAAGATATCGGTTACCATGAATAATTTAATTATTTACAGAAGAATAATTAATAATTTGTAATTTCAATATTAATCAAATATGTATTATTAATAATTAGTCTTCCTTAAGTCGAAATGATCATTTTAATTGAATATTTTACACTATGAACTCATTACTATAAAATTCAATCATGTGTATGATACTGTTTATTGTTATTAAAAATTATTTTATTTTTAAATGGAAGATAAGAACGGAATCACCCTATCCTGCTGGTGCTCTTGTATTATCTTTTATTATGAATCGGCCGAGGTTGTTACTTTAAGAAACAACCTTGGAGAAAAATTAATTCTCTCTAGAAGTAATTCAGTTTTTACATCAGAGATTTGTGTCCTCAAAACAGATGTGAAGTAGAAGGATTGGACATTATTATTAGGTATATGAAGTACAGTAAAACCTCGTTTATCGGGCCTTCGTTGATCTGGATCTCCGGATAATCCGGTTCAGATTTGTAGACAATTTTATTTAATATTCACATTAGATAATAATTTTTAGCTATGATAATAAGAACGAAACTACAAGTACGCCAAATATTCGCTTTTTAGTTTGATTCAATGCATAGTTTCTGCATAGATTGTACAATAAATTATGGTAATAAAATGAGTTTAAGAAAGCTATACTGGACTTACCAATTCCTTGTTAAGAAATGATGTGAAAAGTTATTTTTATATTTTTTAATATCTTGTAAACAATGCTATGTAATTTAGTTACAAAATATAGTTTTTATCGTAATAAACGGTAAGTCTGCTTAGTTAAGGATTTTGTTTAGCTTATTACTCATATTACCTGGATTATCCGGATTACGTATGGTCCCAGTTAGTCCGCATAAACGAGGTTTTACTGTAATGCAAAAGGTACAGAAATTACAAATGCATTACTATAAAAGGGTGACTCGAAACGTTTATATAACCTGCACTTGAAATTAAGTTACCTGCAATTTATTTTGCCCTATAATAAGGAAATCACTCAATGTCGTAATAACACCATGGAGAAGGTTGCGCCTGTTAATCAAAAATTAAACCGTTGGATTCAAAATACAAGTTCAAAAGTTATCATTATAAATGGTTTATATGCTAATTGCGATGGAATGGGGCTATTGTAAGAGGACGAAGTTACAGGAGACACCTGATCAATAAACGAGTAATTAAAACATAGACCAGCGTATTTCAGCATTTTTAGGATGAATTGAACAGAGCATTCGTTGCAAGAAGACTTGTTTGGTGGGGGCGAGATCAGCCGCGACAGCTACTACGAAGGGGAAAAGACGGTTGTCCCTGAAAAAACCTTTCCCTTCAAGAATATCCTTATTCTGTTTTTCCCCGTTTAGAGATTTGAAGTGAATACAACGTTCCTGCCACGCATGGGGAAAGCAGCTGTCATAAATCGAAAAAAGAAAATTTAAAAAATGTTTAAGCCGAAATTCCTTAACAATAACGAATTCCCTTTAACTGATATTCAATAGGAGATAATTATCTCCCAGAGGTTGAAATTTTACAAATGCGACTTGTTACATTTTTTTTATGAAGTATTAAATAAATTTTTAACGCATTCCCCAATTGTCTTTAACGATTATAATCTCACTGAAAAAAAAAATAAAAAAAAGAAAACAAAAAAGGCCTCAAGGACAAGTAACAACTCTCAAACTTTCGCGACTTAGGCTGGCGATTGTGTTTTCAGCGTACAAATTTTGCAAGAGACAGCCTTAGGTCACTGTGGCTCTTTCTCAGTTTAACTAACAAATCATCTCGCGTCTGCAGGGAGGAATTCTTTTCTGTTCTAACTCGTAACCAGAGGCGCGAGTTCTCCTTTGGGATGTCCGATTAAGTTGATAATCGTCTTTCGAGTTTGTTGATAATGCGTCTAAAAGAGCTTATTAAGCGCTCGTTCGCTTCTTAGCGAGTTTTTAAGCTCCCGTATACATAGAAGGAATTAAATGGAAAATGTGCTTGCGAGAGGTTTTTATTCTCGACTTTTCCTCAACATATCTCTGTGAGAAAAAAAAAAAAAAAAACAGAAAAAAAAGGAGTGGATATTGTTGAGTTCGAGAGGGGGGTAAATATTTTGATGCTGTTTCATCCGAAAATCGTCTTATGGCTCTAGGATTTGAAATGAATTTATTCAATAGATGGAGCATCAATATAATTTTTTTTTATCACGTTTCTATTTTAGGAGATGTCACTGAGAAATTTTAGAAAAATTTCAAAAATATTGTTTCTAAATTATGTGATACCTAGTTTTAGAACAAAATGTGTAATATTTTTTTTTTATTTCCAATGGCGGGCTACATGAACATACAAAAAAGATAAACATAAACATAAGAAATACAACAGAAGAAAAAGAATGCATATGTTAATGTGTAATAAATTAATTAAGAAAAATTTGTGTGGTTAAGAAATTTAATTTTCCCTGATCCTTATTTAGTTTATTACAGTATAATCGTGAAAGTTCGATTAGAAAATATGACTCATGTCTTTTTTATTTGGTGATTTAGTGCAAAGTAAACAAGACAAAATTTCTGTCAGATACAGTATATGATACTTAAACTTTTTAAGCCTCTTGATTCTGCATTAAACAAATTAGATTTATTTTGATAAATTGTAAGGTAAACACCCACGTGGAAGGAGCCATAATTGGTTGTAGTACCATGATTTAACTATGATACATATGGTTGTGGCGTCATGGTTTAAATAAGCCACAATTGGTTGTGGTTCCAAAGTTTTACTATGTTGTAGTTAAATGATGGTTTTTCAGGCTTTAAGCTAGTGAATAGTTAATTTCATTACAAATGTCACATTCAGAAATACAAGTAAGAAAAAACTCAATGATCCCAAGTTCGATTAGTAGTTTTATCTGTTTTTGCTACTTTGTAAGTTAAAAGAATCATTCAATTGTTCACAGAAATGTATTTTGAAATGCTGCATGAGGTAAATTGTATAGAACAAAAGTAAGAATTCAAGTTTTTCATTCAGTAAAAATATTGATGTTGTATGGGGGAAAACCTCAGGAGTGTTAAATAAATAGCATGAAAATGAGATGCAATGGCAGAATTTCGCTTCCGTTACGCTTATAACGATATGTCCGTGTGCATTAAAAAATTCCTAGGGATGAAATCTCTGTTATAAATAAATTATCCCCCTACAACGTGAGATTGTTCGAAGTTTATGCGTAGTAAAGGACTGCGTATTAGAAACTTCCGTCTGCTGAAAAATGAAATAATAACGAGTAATAGAGCAGTATTGCCATGGATAGAAAAATTTCTACTTGAGAGTTCTATATTCTATGAAATTTGTAATGAAAATGAGTGCAAATGAATATTAAAATCAAGAGAAAGAGGCTTTTGTTAGATATTGCCTATTACAGGTCTCTGTACAACAGCACATTGGCCGAATCTGCCCATTTCATGGAAAATTAGCTTATCTGGAAATTCTCGGGAATATGAAACTTCTATACAGTAATTCTTTTTACTACGCATACCCATCAAACAAAGAATCTTTAAATATGTCTATAGCATTTTGGAGATTTGTTTTGAAGTAAGAAGCATTCAAAGTTCTTTAATTTTAAATTGCATACCATGGCCTAAATATTTTTTCTTGGGTGATAAATTACTTATTCTTTAGTCCAGCTCTATTCTGTGTATAAAATTAAGCTATGCAAAAAATTTAGAGAAGGGCATTGAAATAACTGAAAAAAAAGATAAAGTAATATCTGAGTCCCGATTGTAAGACTGTCATGTGTTCTCCTAATCACCCCAATCAATATGTATATATATATATATATATATATATATATATATATATATATATATATACCGGATGGTCATAAAGAAACTTTGCCGACCTCTAGCAGCAAAGGATATATGGGCCTCTAGCGTCTGTTCCGTTCAACCGATCGAGATGAGATTTCAGATATAGATATTCAGAGGTATGAGATCGGGATTCTGTGAATGGCAACAAAGTGGTGCTCACGGTTACAGTTATAGGTACAGATACTCAAAATTTTCAAACGGCAACACCCACTTTTTTCCCTCGCATAATGCTCAGCGCATGCGAAAACCCTAGAGAGCGTTGGAACGGTACCTGTATCACAAAAAAACGGACGCGTTATGCACACACAAAAACAGCTCTGCTAACGGCTAACAAAGACACGATCGGGGCACACGGAGGAAATTTGCATATGACAGAGGCTAGAAACCAATCACAGAATGCCGTTCGCCAGATATTCAGCGTACAAAACCGATAAAAAGCTCTCTGATCGTGTTTTGTTAGCCATTCGCAGAGTTGTTTTTTTGTGCGTGCATAACACGTCCGCTTTTTTTTATACACGTACCGTTCCAACGCTTTTTACTGTTTTCGCATGCGCTGAGCATTTTGCGAAGGGAAGAAGTGGGCGTTGCCTTTCGAAAATTTCGAGTTTCTATACTTATAACCGTAACCGTAAGAGACACTGTGTTGCCATTCTCAGAATCCCGAGCTTATACCTCTGAATAACTATATCTGAAATCTCATCTCGATAAGTTGAACGGAACGGCCGCTAGAGGTCCATATATCGTTTTTGCTAGGCACTCGCAGGGCTGTTTTTTTGTGCTTGCATAACGTGTCCTTTTTTTGTGATACACGTACCATTCTAACGCTATTTAGGGTTTTCGCATACGCTGAGCATTTTGCGACGGGAAAAAGTGGGTGCTGCCATTTGAAAATTTCGAGTTTCTGTACCAATAACCGTAACCGTGAGCGCCATGTTGTTGTCATTCACAGAATCCCGAGCTCACACCTCTGAATAACAATATCGGAAATCTCATCTCGATAGGTTGAACGGAACGGCCAAAAAAATCCATATATCGACAAAGTATTTTTATGACCACCCTGTATATATTTATGTATATATATATATATATATATATATATATATAAAGATCTCGTCTGTTTGTTTGTTTGTCCGCTATAGAATCCTAGACTGTTTCGCTGACCGGGACCAAATTCGGCACAGTTAATGTTTAGGAGCCGACAATAGGCAACGCAGCAAAAACGAAATTTCAGGGCTCAATTTTTTTTAAAAATTAATTTTTTAAAGATTTTTTGTCCCCCTATGAGGTTCGCGTACCACTTAAATGGGGATACAGCCCCTTCACCACAACACCTTATTCCCAAAGAAGATTATTTCTGCATGCTAAAAGCTGGGCGCTGCGTTTTGCTGCGTTATCAGTCAAATTCCGATGCGCGGGGGAGAAGAGGGTTGGTAGAATAATGCTCCCTGCTTGGCTACTCCTCGCCTCCACAGATATACACAACTTTCCTGGCTCTGCTTTGTGTCCTTCGTTATTTGCTGTAATTTTCATTGCTTGGCGAGCGCGCTTCATTACAATTTAACCGAATTACAATTTCCTTTTTCGGCCATAGGAAAATTAAAAACCGAATATCAATTCTCTTTTTATATGGTTTTGGCCTGTCGACAATAAAAAACCGAATCACCAACCTAAGGAAAATAGGCTTCATGGGGAATCCCGCCCTACTTTGATTAAATAAAGGGGATAACGCATCTGGCATTTACCTCTTGGGTGATGTGGAAAAAAACTGTGTTAAGCGAAAAATCTATATTAATAAAGCAAGGTCCGGGTCTGTCTGTCGGTCACACTCTCCGGGTGTACCGCCTCAATGTGTGCGTGTGTGCGGCCTATGAAACTTACAGCCATGAAATTTGGCACAGGGATAGTGCAGACTATGGGAAAGTGCACCTCGAAGACCGAATTTTAAATTTTGTTCTAGAAAATTTTTTATTTTATGTTTTGTGGGATATTTTATGTTTTTTTTAATTTCAGATTAAGATATCTCGGCAAAAAATATCTTTTTACAATCTAAGACTACAGACATTTCTCCTTCAAATAAGACCTCATTTGTTTAAAAATAATTTAAAACAGACTAATATTTTCATCAAAATATTAAACCCACTTTTTCAAGAAATTTACGCGATTTTGAGGATCTACGGTCGATGCTCTTCAAGTTTTTATCTAATATATTTACATCATCTGGAAGATGAAAGCTTTCTCATTCATATAAACCTCATTTCAAGTCTCTATCTTAAAATTTCGATTTTTAATTGAATTTTAAAGAACGATACTTAACAAATTTTATGCGGTTCTTCAAACGCGAAGAACGGCAAATTCTCCCCTTGGGTTGTAAACAACGATTGGGTCATTCATTCACTTGATTCATTCATCGTCTTCCTTTGATTGCTTGAGCGTAGCTGGGCGAAGCCCGAGCATAGCCGGGCAAAGCCCGGCTAGTAAATAATAAAGGCAAATGTAAATTATAAAACTTATTTCTAATTAAACAGTGGATCAAACAAATCTAATTGAATCTAATTAAACAGTATCTAACAAATATAATTGAAGAGTAAACTTATTCAAACCAAACGTGCGAATCACACAACACTGTGTTATTAATTCTCAATAAATTCAGACGTATAATGAGACGATGGTCCGCAGGCTGAAAGTTTCTTTCTTTCTTATTGTTTGTATAGAATTTCAGTGGAAACGCGCTAAGCGCATTCTGTCTGGCCAGATAAACATGAAGAGCGAGGGGTGTAGCCCAGTATATTTTTGATGGAATGCGTGAAAAATTTTATATCTATATATCTCCCCGGGCAACGCCGGGCAATAATGCTAGTATATATATATATATATATATATATATATATATATATATATATATATATATTATCATAAACTGAGGCAATTCGCCTTCCCTGCCCAGTCCATTCTGATAGCGCGCCGAACTATGGCTAATTCCTAGCCATCCTGTTCCCTCAGATATCACTGAGAATACTCTAGATTAATGAACATAAAAATGACATTTATTCAGTTCGCGTATTTACAAACTATTTACATTAACTCCTTGAGTTTTGCACCTCCAGTGCATTCATGGCCTCCAGCCAAATTAATTAATTCGCACCTGTAAGGCGCTCCGCCAAACAAATCACAATCACTTTCCACGTGGCTTCTCCGCACACGCAAACCGCTGGTCCGAGACAGGGGTCCGACGTCCACGCCGGACCCCTGTCTCTCTCTGTCTCTCCCTGTCTGACACTGGCCTGCTCTGGCCTGCATAGACGATCCACCAGTCCAAACCGGTTCTCCTTCCCCTGCATACCTCGGGAACAACTCGTCCAGATACCACTTGCACTTCCAGTCCTGGTTGTCATCTGTTTACTGGTCATCTGTTTACTAGACAGCTGGCACGCCTCTTGATTGATGGACCTGGAATCGCCTCTGGTAAACATTCAAAACTGAAAAGAAACTTCACCATATTTTCATATATAATACAGGGGGTTAAGTAGAGAGTCCGCCGCCATCACAATTTGTATATATATATATATATATATATATATATACTGATGCTAGTACATTCTAAACTACCTAATAATAGTAATTTCTTTAATCACTCTACTAAAAACTTAAAAGAAGCTATAAAAAACTTACAAGAGTATTTTGTAATAACATATGTAGATAAAGCTGCTAACAATTTTGCAATTATTTGTAAAAAATATTTTGCTATATGTTTAAAAAAACTGTTAGGCAATTGTGATCTGTTTCAGACTTTGAGAGAATCTACCTGTGTAATTATCAAGAAAATAATTGCAAAATACAAACTAGTAGGTATAACAGCAGATAACTTACACTTTCCTTATCTTACTTTAGTTCCTAAGTTTCATAAAACACCTATTGCTTTTAGAGCAGTCACCTGTGGTCACAACACTTATGCTACTAAGGCAAGTGTTATACAATTAAATTACCTTAAATTAATATATAAAGTAATAACTTCTGGTGTTTGTGGAATAATAGATAATAGCTTAAGTCTGGTAAGAAAACTACAAACATTAAATAACTGTAAATCTATAGTCACATTTGATTTCAAAGATTTATTCAACAATATCAATATAATTGATTTAAATAAGGTAATTATAACTTTAGTAAAAACTAATATTCAATACTTAAACAATGACTTTAAACTAACTCATTTCAATAGGCTATTAGATTTTGTAACTAAACATTATTATATAGTACACAATAATAGTATATACTTACAGGTTAAAGGTGTACCACAAGGTGGAAGTGCTTCCAGTATGCTAGCTAATTTATATTTACATTTTTTTTGAAGTTGATAATATTAATAATATTGTTAATAGCAATTACCAAATATTAAGATATATTGATGACATAATAGTAATTAATAATAGTAATAATAATATAGCCCTAAATTTTTACCCTCCTAATCTAGAACTAGTACAAAGTAGCCAAGATAAACTTAATGTAAACTTCTTAGATTTAAACATAAAAATAAATTCTCATAGTAATTTTACTTTTGATCTTTATGATAAAAGATCAGAATATGACTTTAAAATTGTACAATATCAAATTTACTTAACATGCTTACACAAATCTGTATTTAATAATATTATTGTTAATCAACTAGCAAGAATAAATAGGCTTTGTTCTAAGGACAATAGGCATAAGCATATAAAAGAATTGTTAGTAGTGCTAAAACGTAATTATTATCCAGATAGTCTTTCCAAGCACATAAGTGGTTGTTTTATATTTAATGAATTGCATGTTCTGTTGCTAATAATTAGTAATACAAAACTAAATGATTAAAGTTAGTAAATAACTACTAAACTAGTAACTAAAAACTAGTGTAATTAAAATAATAAATAATAACTCTTAGTCATAATAAATGTCTAAGTTAACTTAGGTTATTATATCCTATAAAACTGTATCCTTTGTAAGTCTGCTTTTGTGAATCCATTAGCTCCATGGTTGCAATGTTTGTGACGTTAGTCTTTTTGCGGTCTCCTGAACTTAACTTTCACTTTGTCTGGCGCCGAGTTTGGTGTTCTATGATAAAGCCACTGATTATTCACTTCTTCTTTTTCTTATGGATTGTACGGTGTCTAAGTATGTTTATTGCTCAGATCATACTTATTAGAAACAATCCATTGGTTTTTAGACAGTATCGGCACCGCTGATGACAAGATGCTGTCAAAAACCTATATTTCACTTATCTTTTCATGTTTTTGGTTGCTGGCTGTAGTAGTTTGTGGCTTATACTGGTTTTTCACTTACAACTATGTCATATATATATATATATATATATATATATATATATATATATATATATACATGTACTGACTGTATAATAACATTTATAGTACCAGATAATAATAATATAAAACTTTTGAAATATTAAAAAAAAAAAAAAAGGGAAAGAAGTGAAATCATGGCACCCTCTCCAGAAGCATGAAATGAAACGCGATCTCTCTTTTCACTTAATCCACCGCATCTGCTCATCCCTTTTATCCCCTTTTAACGAATGACTATCACACGGATGAACACCTCTTCGAAACATGCTATATCAATACCGAAACCCGAAAAGCGGCAATCAAATGAACGTCTAATTGTCAGACAGGGTGTAAGACGACTCTGCGCACGCACCAACACGCTTCCCCTCTCCTCTGTTACGTATTTCTATGTTCCTAATTGGGCGGATTTGTTCGGAAAGGGAAAAGGGGCCTCTTTTTTTTTCAGAGGAGGGGTGTATTCTCTCCAGTAATTCTTTCCGTGTAAATGTATACCCACAGCGACGCGTGTGCTTTTCTACACAACGGGCATTAATGAATGGTGCTTGAGCTGCTCAGTCTAATCTCTGTGGGGCCTTAAGCTGCTAGGATAGGAAATAATACGAAATGAGGGTTTAGAGAAGATATACGCGTTTAATTTGGAATTATGTTCGTTTTTTTTACCGATGACTGTGAATGATATAGGCAGCTTTTTAGTATTTTTTTTTATTTTTTAAAATGAATTTTAAGAACATTCTGAGTCTCTACGAAATGAAGTTAACATTTCCTTCTCACGGTTTTCTTTCTTAACATATTAAACTCCCATCCTGTTGTTGATACTAATTCCCTTGAGCTAGAGAATATTAGACCAAGTCCAAAAGATCACGTCGCTTAAGAAGATGAGTAGCAACAACCTTCTGAGCATCGAAAAATAATTTCGGAGAGGTGTCGAGACAGTCGAAGGGATGAGTTAGAGAAGCTGCCGAAGCTGGCGAATCTGAGCAAAGACAAGTTGGAAATATTCTAACGCCATTCTCAAATTTCATACATTTAATGTGTGTGCTCATAAACCCTGCAAAAGAAGATTGAAGAAGTCTGTGACCGCTGAATAGGAGAGCAAGTCCAAGACCATTAGCCTTGTACCAATGGTGGGCATCCAGCATTGGAACGTAATTGCTTTTAACGTGGATTCAGTGGTGGAGGAAGCATTTGGTAGCCCCCATGCGCAATTTAATTTTGAGGCCACCTTGTTCTAAATATTATTAATAAATTTTATTTAGATATTTTGAATTGATTTATCATTAGGTTGTAAAAACTTATACTACGCTGTTTGTCGTTCCTCAAATGGCAAATTGTTGAGATGAAGAAGGTATTTGTGCTCGAGGTTCACAAAAGGTTTCTGTTTTTAAAACTGTTAACTTTCGGAGGTCCCAAGCGAGTGCTTCATTCTCCTGTGCGACGATCCACCACGGCATGGATTGAGGTTCGAAGGTAGTGAGCACAGAATTTGGTGGAGATAGTTCTTCCACAGACCTTGTTTGCAAGAGAATCAGCGACTGGTGATGGGACGAACGTTGCAGCATGAGATTTGCAGCGATGGGAAGTAATTTGCAGGAACCCGAAACTGGTTGAAGTCTGATAAGTCCTTAGGGGGTGCCTGTTAGCATTTAAGTGGATAAATGGAATGGACTTCACGCCCAGGGTGACCGTATCAGAAGAAAAAAACTCCCAAGGTACTTTCAGCCATTCCTCTCATTGACACCTCTCGCCACGATGAGGTAGTCAACGAGATTCTAGGGAGTCCCAATCGATTTTACATCTACACATACATTTATAAGACAATGATTATCATTACTGAATAAAACGTGTCTGACGCTGCAACTGATTCGTATTTCGTTCCTAACCTTGAACAAAACTCTTCCATGGTTTAGTTGATTAAAACTACATCTTATTTATATTAATCGGAGACTTTTACAATAAAGAAGTCTTATATAAATGTTTTTCGAAAGCAATGTTTCAGAATATCCTTCACCTATCGGGGAGCTATGTAAAGATTAAAAGACACGCTCGTAGGTGCAGTTCACAACTGAGGTATGAGCCAGCTATTTCACGACTCCCTCAACTAACATACTTTATATACATGTGAAGCTTTACAATCTCGACGTTGCCCAGAACAAGATCAACCAGTCATTTTTCTTAGTATCCTAAAATTATTAAGAGTATACTAAGTATCGAAAATATATTAAGTATTCTAAGTTTACTGAGAGTATACTAAGTATACTTAGTATCCCAAAATTAATAAGTTTAGTGTACTAAGAATAAGAGAGAGTGTCGAGCTTTACAAGGCTATCACCTCCTAACAAAGTGTGCCCGAGGTTGAGATGGATTCTTATTCAAGCCTTATAAGCCTTGATCCTCTCAAACAATTTTTGGTATTTAGTGCAACTCTGATCAAATGGATTTAAAACTGTTCTACGGATATATCATCCAGTTGACAATTCTACAGTTCTTACGATGGGAAATCTGGGCACATTAACGCACGCCAATTTGACAAAAAATTTTATAGCGTAAAATTCCTTTTGAAACAACAGTAATACGTTTGCTTTCATAAACATTAAATACAGCAGATGTGAAAGGTGTATGTATTTGATTGATCAGACCTTTCTTTTTTTCTATTGTCCAACAATATATACAAAACTTCACAGAAAAAAAAACCCATTTAATACATTTATAGAGATTCTATGCTCACTTCTACCCAGACCTGGGTGTATATAATTTGAAGTGGCTCTCTATTTGAATTTGAACCACACACAGTTTATACATGAAACAATGTTTATTGAATTCACTGCACATATAATTGGCTTTTACAGCAATAAGCATGCGTACTACTTGTACGGAATGTAAATACAGCTTTCAAGAACAATATATTTTTATACTCATGAACAGTAAGTCAAACCAGCAGTACTGCCATGTAAACTTCTGGCCCGCTAAGCACTAGCGCAGGATAACACCTTTTCAACCTTAACAACCTCCCCTTTTTTCATTAATGACGCTGCATGGTATTTATACTAAGCGCGTATGCCAAAATTAGCATATCTGAAGCAGCTTCTTTAATTCACTCAAAAGTTCGATTCTTGTGAATCGAATCTTGTGTATACCTTACACATTGTAGACCTTTAAAAAAAACGTAACAGTCACACACTAGGCTTTTTTTTAAATAAACAATATTCATTCAAGAAATCGGCAGCTAAAGCTAGCATACATCAGGTTACACAGGGTGATGTTGATAATTTAAAAATTGCCGCCCACATCATATAATGTTAAGCGCACGACCTTCCACGGAATGGGCTCGGGCTCTATATAACCGACTAAAGCGTGGTGGGTCTTGTGCTGTGTCCTCATAGGGAGTGATGTTGGTTCACCTATAGGGTGCTCCCGTAACAATACAACCAACAAATTTTCGGTATGACATGGATGATTGCCGAAAAGACAACTATCTTTCATTTTGGGAAAAAATTAAACATTTAAAAGCCAAAGGGAGATAATCTTAAAAACAAAGAACGTTTTACAAATTAAGATGATCTAATTATAAATTGATACTAATGTCTCCAAGCTGAAGACAGCATTGCTCAGATTTGTGATGGACAATAAGCACTACAGAGACATAACAGAACATACAATTGATTGAAAAGTATTGGACATTTAAATTTAAATGTTAGACAGGCTTTTTAGTCAGTTGTATCTTTTGTTGTTGTTGTTTCTAATGCCCCCTGGCTGGAAGTTCCAGACCAGGTCCATATGGGCTACGGACTGAAGTTTGCGGCTCAGGTTTATATAGCACCGCAAGGGTCGAGTCCGTCTAAGCTTGTTGCCACCTCAATTTTGACCGAGGGAATTCATCCGAATTCATCCCCAGATGCGACATCTGGGGAAATCATACCCTCTCCTACGCTCTCTCACCTCATAAAAGAACTTTCCAATCTACGGATTTAACGTGCCCATATTCGGCCTAGAAACGAGTTGTACCTTTTAAGGGATATAATACAATTCACCCTTAAAATAAACTATTAGATATTAATATTTCCTAGGTGACTAGTAGCAAATGTGCAGATCAGCATCTGCATGACTTAGGCATCCTTTTCAAGTGAAGGATGGCGAACATAAAAGAAGGTTTGATCCCTTTATTTCCTCTAAATCTTCCACAATCCCTTTTCTCCCTGACTTCGAAATCATCAGTATACTTTTCCAGATCTTACATTATATTATTTCAGTATTTATTAGCTTTTGCTATTTAACTTTTTATATATTCCCTGTTTAAAGGAGAAAAAAAAATCTTATAGACCAGAAAAATGGAAGGAGGAACAGGGGTATTTATTCACCTTGAGGGCAATGCAGATATACATAATGTAAACACAAATAAATTTACGGAAAAATAATTTCTTATAAAAAAATTCACACACACACATATATGTAATATATATGATATAACTTTGAAAAAAGCATAATTTTTTTTCTCATGTTAACAAGTTGCCAATCACTATTGTAGTTCGGCAGTTACTGACTAAAATTTAACTTTTAAAAACACACGGACAAAACAAAATATTTTTTAAATAGAAAGTATAACCGAATTTTTGAAGTTTTTTAAACAACTTGCTTAAACCAGAATGTTGAGAGTTACGAGAAAAGTTCATTTTCATCTTGAGATTGTAAATTTCCTGAGAGAAACGAGAGCGAATTGGCACCCTGTCTCAATTTTAAAACAGACAAATGTTTCCATTTAGAAAGAAACTTTTGAAAATTTTTTATTAAAATACCAGTTTCAATTTTGAGTGATGTAAAAAAAAAAATTGAGCTTAATTTTTAGAAAAAAATTAAAAAAATTTATTACATATAAAATTTACGTAAAGAGAAAGTGTCAAAGTGTTTTTAACTGTGATGATTTTACTTAATATACATAAAAAAGAGAGTTAAAGCCATAATTTCATTTATCGTTATGACTTTTATTCTATGCCTTCGGGCAAAAAGAGAAACATTGCACGATGGGTTAAAAAATCCAAAGTTTAGAGACTAAAAAATTCCAGATGCTCAGCCCCGGGCGTTATTTAATTTTGTCTGAATATGCACCGAGAGAATTTTTTTTTGTGTTATTATTGTAATTTTTCTACGCTATTTTCAAGAGACAAAGTCCCAAATTGAGAGACAATAACAGCCATGCTAGGAAAGGAGGGAAAAAAAAAAGGGAAAAAGAAATCTTTTCATACTTGACTTGAAAAGGCATTGTTTCGTACGGTACATCTCTTTAAAGAGCTCTCCAAAAAGAATGCAGTTCAAAAAAAGGGAAAAAATGTTATTAAATCGATAATAGCGGGTTGTTAGAATCGTTTAGTCTGCATTAAACCCTTGAGCCATTTCCATTTTTATTTCTTCTTCCACTTCACCTCTGAGCTTTTTTTTTCTTCCCTTCTGCACAATCGACTGAAATATAGAATTAAAATGGATATAATAAACATATATAGGAGGGGAAAGGAAAATGGGGAAAAAAAAGAGATAGCGGGGAGTTCATGCTCCGCCCGAGGTAAACGTAACGGTTTTGCAATTCTGAACTCTAATTGTCCCCTATGGGCCAGGATAAAGAAACTTATTGCGAGAGGATGCAGAATGGCGTCTTTTATGGAGTTACTAGGGCGCTGTCACTTCTAGGATAATGATAAAGTGAGGAAAGAGTTGGGACATTTCTAAAATGTAAAATCAACACGTGTTTGAAACCTACTGATAATCATACAGCAATAAGTTAAAAAAAGAAAACTACTTGTATAATGCTAAAAATTAAAGAAATATAAATTGTACTTGTAAAAAAAAGGCAGTGAGTAATCCGATTTTGTTTATAACACTAAGCAAGATTCTATTTACCAATAATTTAAGTACATTAATTACCCGGTGTTTTATATCAATAAAAGCTGCAAAATTTTAATTCTGTCTTTTGATCAGACTGGCTTTTGATCAGACTGGTCTTTTGCCAGATTGGACACAAGGGAAGCTTCCTCAAAAAGACTTTCTAGAAAATATTTATTAGAAGTTTTTCTGAGGATTGTCGGAGAACATCTAATGTAGAGGAAATTTGATGGAGTCAAAATTAGTTTTCCAATATGTTAGGTAGATTTCATGGGGTTGAGGTCACGGTTATGGGAGAGAGCCTTAGAGTCTTATGAAATCTCCCGAAAGTTCCTCGTTGATGGCCGAATGGCTAGGGCGCTGGCATTCGGTTCAGATCTCGTGGGTTCGAGTTCCACTGTTGGAATGAATTTTGTATGGCTTTAAAATGTAGGTCTTGGTCTAATTAGCCCTCGTGTAGCAAAAAGTTGACTGTACCGCTCCAAACCAAACCCGACAGCTCCTCTACCCGATTATTTGAAGATGGGAAGCGATGTATTGTAGCATTTTCTTGCTGAATATAGGGCCAAGGAAAAAAAAGATGTCATGGAGGAGTATTCATGCAGTTCATACTAGCGATAAAAATTAATAGTTAATGACACAATATTTCAGAGATGAAACAACTAGATATGAAGGAACAAGTTGGGAATTGTAGATTGGTAAAATAAGACACCGCCCTGTTCTTTAGTAGTCAGATGATCGCAAAACAAGTATCCATTAGACAACATGAATAATTATGTTTTACTTCAGTAGTCGAACCACTATCGTACTCTTATATCTTATTCATACCTAAAATTTTCACACTCAAAACCAAATCTCCTGTTTTATGAAAAGGTGCCCCGCAGTAGTTTTCTAAACCACAACAGCTTTCATACAACCGACTGTTCATATAGACTCCGTCAGTGTCAGTGTAAAATTTTTTAGCCAATCATATACCAATCATTGACTCATTTAACCAATCAGCACCAACGGAATCTTTAACGCTGACGGGTTCTATGTGAACAGGCCCTTAGTCAATGCTTATTGGGTTCGACACCATTATAGATTATGTAGAATACAATTAGCAATACCGGCACCGATATCCAATGATGATTTTTCGTCGAAGTGGTCATCCTGATTAGAATGGCTCGTTTGATTGACATCTCGCACTACAAATATTCCGGACACTCCAAGTGCCCAACAATGCATAACCTCGTAAGACCATAGAGGCAGAATTCTTGATGTCCAAAAGACTCTTGTACGGATTCTGTGTGTACAGGTCCTAACGTAGTACATGTTAAAGAATTTCGCCTAGCATCCAGCGTATAACATTCTGAGTAGTAATTGTATTGGTTGCAATGCCAAATTTGCTTGAATTATATAAACCGACACCCGAGAAATCTTGACAAAACTTTCGGAACTGAAGATAAGATATAAAGTAGAGAAATTTGCAAACTGTGTTGGGCATTTTACTCCGATATCTGGATTTGAAGTATGCTCAAGGATATTTTACATATGTTTATTATAGAATGTCAAAACATTATTACTTAATCTTGGAACATGCCAATCTAGACGCACCCAAAGTAATATCTACTGACGCTATTGAAAATTAAAAAAGAACGGTAATGCGGCCAAAGAAAACCGTCTTGAAATGTTATGTCATTCAGGGGCTGAGAAAGTTTTTATTTTTTATTCTTTCAATGCGGCAGGCCCTTGTCTTCTGACGGTAGGTACTTCTTCTGACATTGACCCATGAAGATCCTCTGGCTACTTTTTTATGGGAGCACCATATAGGTGAGCCAGAATTGCTCTCTCTGAGGGGGACGACATGGAAACGACCAAGACTTATTCGGGATTTGAACCCAACCCCACTGCGTGGAAGCTCAGAACGCTGATATGTATTTTTTCTCATTAGAGATATTAACTATCAAAGTATCAATATCAGTAGCACAATCACAAACAATTCCGACCTTGAAATCCAAGGCATCAAGATTACCTGGAAGGGCAAAACCCTAAACGTCTTTAATGTTTACCCCCCCCCCCCCAAAAAAAAAAAAGGATTAGCCTATTAACATGCATAACTTATTTGTGGATAACTTCAAGTATGTGTGAAGATATATATCCAGATTGATATTCTGAAACTATTATCACCAGAATTTTCCTGCTGTTAAAAAAATATTGTTTTTCGAAACGTGGGACTGAACAAGAGAAGCGGAGAGCAACTCAATATTGCACAGGGACAATAGAGTAGTTGAGCGAGAGTAATTAAATAAGTAAGGGATAAACATGAAAGCAGTTGACAGAGCATGATATACAGGACATCGAGATTGCTAACGAAATTTACATCGCCAGTGAAGATTTAAACTTGGTTAAGTAAGTAGCTCATTCATTGTTACAGTCGTAACGGCACGGTGTGTGGAGTGATTGAGTGAACCAACAAAAACTTTCTAAATGTGAAACTCAACTTAATACCTGGGACTTGACACATAAGGTTAATGATAACACACTCACAGCCTTTATTACACTAGAACTCAAATTACTCTACTGATATGTTTTGCTATTAATAAAAATGGATTAAAAAAACAAAAAAAAACAATGAACGACTCTCACTTTTTTTTTAAATATAGAAATAATAATACCATCAAATACTTAATAAAAGCAACAGTAGTTTTAAAGTGATATTTTAAGTAATTCGTAAATCATGCCGACCACTGCGAATGTATTAACGGCAAGGTTTTGTATATAAGTCACATTAACTAAACAAAACAACTTAAGTTCAAAAATGACATAATTTCTGCCTAGCCGTATCCGTGGTAACAGACCCTCTACTTGAAGGTTTAAAACAAATTAAATTGTCGAGCTGGCCGTTCCTGGTTCCAGTCGACTTTTTCTTTATTTATTTCTGATTACAAGCAACTTTAAATTACAATACATTTATTTCTTCTTCTCTTTTTAATTACTAGGTGTAACAGTAGACAAGTAGTATTACAACTCATACTACTCAAAAATACATCATGTAAAATTAATGTCAGAGACAATACATTAATAAATTAACTCGGCACCTGTTTTGTGCACACTACCAACTTACATAATAATAACTAAGTGCATGTAATCTTTGCATACCTTTAAATTATACTTAATTATCCTTCATCATATATATATATATATATATATATATATCATTTACTAATTATATTATTGTTCTTTTATTTATTGTTTATCGTTATTTATTTAATTGCTAATTAATTATTTATTCATTTTTAAAAAAATTTTTACTTCAACCTTGATATTTTAAGTAATACAAATCCTTCAATAGCTGAAACTAATCACACTGTATGAATGCGTGATAATTAAATTGATTAACTGGTATTATCTAAAAGAATGGCAACCTGATTTCATTTTCAATATACACGGTCTTTGAAGCTATCTGTAGTCTAAAAGTTCAGAACTATCTGGAATTTGTCTAAGACTCACATCACTAAATAGAAATTTACTGACAGGGTGAAGAAGGCAAATGAAAATGGATTTTTGAGAGTGATGAAATTTTCGATTGATGAAAAGTATAGAATTGCTTTGAAAATAAACCCGTTTCTCGTTTATGCTCCCGTCCGCTTAATAAACGAGGTTCACAATCGCAATTCCTCTCGTCGAATTTCTTCATACGGTAAGAGCCCTAATAAATCGAGATTTTAAAGTTTTCCCCCCAGCGAAAGCAACCCACATTTCATTTTGCAGGGGCTTAAGTTGAACGAGCCCCCGGAGGAAAAAGATAAGAAGCGCCAACAATAAAAAAGAGCGGAGAACAAAACAGCACAATAAGTTTAATCAATACGCGTTGTTGAGTGATCAGGAGGAAAAAGCCTCTAGAAAATTGATGATTTGTTACGAGAAATGAATTGGCTTCGTGTAACAAGCAGAGGATAAAAGTTTACTGGGACGAACGTGTGTATGTGCTACAACTCAATTTATTGTTTCGTCAGTTCGGAGGGGGAACTATTAGTAGGTCCTGATCGATGAGAACTAGGGAATTCGCTCGATCTCTTTAAGAGAGACTTGCTCCTTGCCGGGTAATGATGGCTTAGGACCTTTTGTACTTGTTACCTTTCCTCTTGCTGCAGATTTCTTTTAGTTTTTTTCCTTTCCACTTATTACCTGACTTATCAGAGTTTGTTCTTGTCCTGATGGGTGATGTGATCTAATGTTGGGGTACTGGAATGATGAAATTGGTAGGCAAACATAGGCTGAAAGTTTGAAGCGAAATACCATACATTAAAATAGAACCTAAGATAACGATCATAAACGTTTTTATGTGAAATGAATCTACATATATATTTATACCTTTGATATTATCATGACAGTGGGAAGCTGTATATCATGTGTGAATGTTCAAGTGCAACATATGTTAACATATAAAAAATTAAATGATGTAAACAGGATGCATAATTACGTAATGTATTAAAGATACTTAACTACGTTTCCAAAATATCCTAAATTTGATTAAAGCCTTTATTCTAATTTTCCCTAATGATAGAATATGACTGGTTGAGTTGCAAATTCTGATCTAGACAAATGGCCCTTGAAACATTATCTCGTTGACTCCACATGTAAAATGTTTTCCACCGAATCCGTGATGTCGAAAATCCTACTATTTCCTACTCTTTAGGAAATTATTACCCGAAGTTTTTGACGCTAATCTGTTACTAAGTCTTATTACAAATTGCTTCTAATCATATTTCTAGCTACGTGTTGTTTACTTATCACGTACTAAAATCACATGTTAGTGATAACGCCCTAACTGAAGGGAAGAATCCTTCAGTACTTGTAAAAAAAAAAGTGAAGATATTATCCGACGATGTTTTTCAGAATTTTTTTCAGATTATGTCTCCCATACATGCATACATATGCTTTTAAATAAACATATATAAATACAGAAATTCACACACACACACACACACACACACACACACACACATATATATATATATACCATAAAATCTTGAGTATAATACTCACTTTCTTTTCACATTTTGGTATGCAAAAATGAGGGTGTGTATTATACTCGTGTACAAAAAAGCTTAATTTTAAGCATTGAATAAACGATAAACAATAGAGGAGCTGTATTCTAGTGAAAGTGATTAAGAATGATAATCTCCCAGTATTGTTTGTTTTGAATTAAAAATCTAAGTTTTTTCTACCAAATTTAACGTTTTTATTTATTTTTATTATAAATTTTATTTATGTTAATAAATATTTGTGCAATTTTTAAATAAAATATTGAAAAGTTATGGGTGCGTATTATAGTGGAATTTTAATTTTTTTCCGAAAATTTCGCGCAAAATCAAGCATACGTGTTATATACGAGTGCGTAGTACAGTCAAGATTTTACGATACGTATGTATATGTGCGTGTATATATATGTATACATAGTCCAATAAATATATGTACAATTTGCAACAGAAAAAAATGAATAGAAGCAGAACAAAATTTATCGCCTCATGCGCTGAAAAGCCCAGAGATGTGCTGCTATCAGAGTGTTGAATCAGAGAGGCTTAAATATTAGTCTCCGATAGGTTGATGTTATTATAGGAATAAACGACTGCGATACAAATAAGAAGAAAAAGATTTTTCGCGAATTTAATAAAATCGAAAAAGGATACATTGTGAGAAATGTTCAAATGTCTCAATCATCCTATGAAAAAAATTCTATGTTATTTCAGGAAATACTTTTGTATATATGCTTCCTTTTCAGCCATCAACTGCATAAAATCGGAATATATAAAAGATATACCAATTAAATTCCCCTTTTTGCCTATCTCGTAAACACACATATGTTCCCCTGTTCGTCACAATGTCAAGAGTTTCCAACAATGCACTAGGCTTTTCACCCGGGGCTTTTTTCCCCACCATCACGTATTCTCTAAATTTTTTTTTCCACCTAAATAGTCCCCCACTCTGTGTGCCCCGATTATTCGGTGTTTAGCTTTTGCCGTCCGTTTTCAATAATGTGTGTCATTTCCCTCGGGCGCGCTCCATTATGAGTTGAAACGATAGGAGGAAAATTGTGGAAATCATTATGTTTTGGGGTTGATAAAGACGTACTCCGCACGGAAGAGGATGGCGTTTTACATACGTGATTTTGTGATTCGTACAGTATGGCTAGCACAATGTACTCGTTGAACATAATTAATATAAAATTCGTGGATGTAATATTATTGTGATAGGTTTTTTTATTTTTTGGTGCTTGTCATAAAGGCTTTTTTTTTTTTTTTAATGCGGAAGCACTTGTCGCGAAGACATTCGCCTAATTGTCATAAAGGTAATATTAATTGATTTGTAAATTTTGCGGATAAAGGATAAATGACGATTTACATTAAAAATTTGGCATATTGTATATTGTTTCTACATATAACTTAAAACTGTAAATGCAGTTGAACCCCGTTATAACGAACTTTAAGGGACCAAAGGTTTTGTTCGCTTTATCCGGCTGTTCGCTATATCCGAACCGCCAAGAAAAATGCTAGAGTGTTCACAAAATGTGTAACTCATTAGTTGCAATGAGTATTCAATAATGATGTTTAAAAAAAAAAGATAAAATCTATTAAAAATGATCATTAATGAATTAAATCGACTAAAATCGATTACTGTAAACTGACCCAATACTAATTAAATTACGTACAAATTAAGTACGGGACCAAAATTTTCGTCCGTTATAGCCACGAATTCGTTATATACCGGGTTTGCTATAAAGGAGTTCGACTGTAGAGGTATACAGTCTGAAAGTGTAAAAGGTCGTACGTCTGAAAACTGCATTTTTCAGGAGAGCAAAAAAAAAAATGAGTTTTCTTATGATTTGATTCTATAATTATATGCTTTCTGTTTAAAGTTCAGCATAATATGCTGAACTAGAATCAAATAAGAAAAAATCAGTTTTTTTTGTTCTCCTGAAAAGTGCAGTTTTCCAACATATGACCTTTTGTACTTACTTTGAGTGACGATATATTTGCTTACGATAGTATTACGAAGCATATACCAGTAGTTATGTTATGTACTAAGTGAAATAAATTATGAATTGTAAGGTAATATTGTTACACTTTTGTGAATCTTGTAATGTGAAATAATGTTGATGCATTGTAAAAATATATTGTAATTTAATGAATGTTATGAAATAAAATTCCATGTTAGGTTGAGTCTCAGTACCTTATGATATGGTAGGTGTTCTTTAGGGACTTTAGGGGAATTTCTTCTGGTGGGGGAGAATAGGAAAATATGTTATCATTGGTACGTGTTTGGTGTAGAATTGCAGTCGCATGGTTCTGCATCAGATATAATTGTATGGCTTCAGCTGGGTTTTGTTTCTGACTTACTTTAAGAATGGATGATTTGGAAAAATAGGGGGAGGGGATTTTCTACTCTGCTCAGGACATCAAACTATGGATAAGATTGAAATGAAAGACAATTTTCTGCTGCAATTTCTTTTAAATTGAAAAATAATTGATATAAAACATTAATACTGTAAATTACATTAACCTACTTCTAGTAAAATATTGCATACACTTACAATTATGCAGCGTAGATAAAGGCATAATAGTTAGTGGCTGTTAAGGATTTTTTTTTTAGATACTGCATGTATGAAGCATTCTGATTTTTAAATTTTTTGCTTACACAGACCCACAGTGAACTGTGGGTCATACATGATTTATGGGAAAGTTTGCTTAACAAATCATTTTCAGCATTAGATTGTGGTGGCCCTGAATCCTGTTTTGTACGTATTCTAGTGTTCAAGAAAACAAACTGTAAAATGACTCCATCTTGTATATTAACAAAATTAAAAACAAAAACGAAAGTTACATTTTCAACTGCTCTTTAAAGAAAATTTTAATATAACAGTAACTAATGCTGACTGGCTAAGAATGCAGCCAGGAAAACTGCCGGAACTAGCAAGGCGTTGTGAACCGCGGTTGCTTGTTTATATCACAGTCAAGTGCTTTTCCACAGGCCGCGACGTGAGATTTGTCAAGTGACGTCACCACTAATTTGAAGGAGTGAATTTGAATAAGCGGCACTGATTTGAATAAACAGCAGAACCGCAGTCCCGCAAGATCTTATCGAACTTGTAAGATAAAGTAGGAAAAAACACTTGACGATGCATAAATTTTAACGTTTAAAGGTTCACTAGTACATTTAAAAAATTGTTTTGAATCAGGAAAAAATGAAAATAATTGTCTTAAATTTTGCAGTTTCTCTAAAAATGTGTATTAAAAAAGATACCCGTTATATAAGTAAGTAAAGAAACAGAACACTGGCTTTCGGCTGATAAAATTATGTTAAAAACGCGTAGTTTTCTAAATGTTGAAATTGCAGTGTAAATGTCGATTTATGAAGCAGAATATTAGATTAAGTTATATAAATCACAATTAAAATTCGTAAAAAAACAATCATAGTTAAAATAATTAGCTTCATAAAGCTAATTACAAAAGATAAAACAAATATAAGAAAAGAAAAAATGCAAGATACTGTATGCAATTAATAGCTTGTTTAGAAATTCTAAAATTAAGGAAATTCCTTAATATCAATTTACAAGAAAAGATTAACAAACATTTTATAATTTTACCTGAAGACGATATTAAATTACTCACACCTCTTACAAAATTTATGTAAGTTTCATAATGAGTTTTCGAAATTGAGAAACATATTTACCCATTTTTCCCCATTAAATCTATAGTAAAGTATCAAAACTTTTAAAATAAAGTGAACATCAGGAAATCCGATAATTAGAAAAAAGATAATTCATATATCCTCTCCTTCCTTTTAGTAACTATTATAAAGCAATAGAAATGCAAATAAATCGAGCGGTAAGTAACACCATTGACAAACTCTTTTTACCCTCTGCCTCGGGGTAATCTGCTTTCGTTATGACAACCCAGGGGGCCGCCATCATTATGGGTCCCCCTCTGGTCACGTGCCCCATTAACTCAAAGTGGGCTCTCCTAGTTGTTGCGGAACATACGGATGAACATTCCCAAATAAGCCAATACGGCCGCGCGCATCTTCCGATGTCACCGAATACGGCCATCTAAAGGTTCAATAATGCGGGGGTGAATATCTAAAATAGTTAATCCGTTGTGCGACGATGTCCTGTAAAGAGCCGCTTCTAATTTAGCATTCAAGTATCGTTGAACTCGGCATGGATCAAAAGTTCGTGAAAAGTGTATACCGTACTTTTCGGACGATAAGACGCACCTCAAATTCAAGGAAACTTTTTTAGAAAAGAATGTTGTGTATTTTGTTAAGTATATAAAGATATTTTCGATTTCTTATGTAATAAAGATAAAAAATATACATAATATATATGACAAATAATATATATATATATATATATATATATATATATACACACACACACACACACATATATATATATATATATATATATATATATATATATATATATATATATATATATATATATATAATAACATATTCATTTATTTTAAGTTACCTTTGGACCATAAGACGCACCCCAATTTTAAGTCGATTTTTTTTATGTAAAGAGGTGCGTCTTATGGTCCAAAAAATACGGTACGTTATTTTAAACTAACTTTTTACAATTATTTATTCAGAAGAAATAATTAAGATAAAATGGGAATGTGGGACCGTAATGGGAAATGGAGATGAATGGAAAATGGGGGACATGTCTCATCCTTGTCGGACTCATCTTCCCTTTTTTTTAATTACTTTATATGTTTTTTATGTTTTGTGGGAAAATATTGACTTTTTCATCTTCAGATTACGATAACTTGCCAAAAAATGATCGCAGAATTTTGATCTTTTTACAGTCTAAGACTACAGACATTTCTCTTTCAAAGTAGACCTCATTTGTTTAAAAATATTTTAAAACAGACTAACATTCTCATCAAAAAAGAAACACAGTTTTTCAAGAAATTTCGCCTCATATGTGGATGCAATAACGATGCTTCTCGAGTATTTATCTTACAAAGAAAATATATACATAATCTGGAAGCTGAAAGCTTTCTTATTCATGTAAACCTCATTTCAAGTCCCTATCTTAAAATTTCGATTTTTAATTGAATTTTAAAGCTGATAATTCAACAGTGATAAAAAGCCCTCTGCATGAGGGTGGCAACAGTAAATGGATGGAAGCTGTTACATTGCCCGAGAATCACCCCTATGTATCTCGCTATTAACCCTAACAGAAGAGTCATGTGTTATTCACGTCATCATTGTTTGGAAGCAAGTACATCTGTGAACAACTATTTTCAAGAGTGAAGCAGACTAACAGTCAAATTAGAAAAAAAATATCGGATGAACATTTTGAGAACTCCCTGAGAATTGCAACCACAACTGACTCAGATATTGATGCATTAGTTTCTAAAATTCAATGGCAAATATCACATTAATTTTATGACGCCTATTGTTATCTTTAGAATTATAAATAAAATTTATAATGAGATAAATTTGTTAACAATATATTATACTTTTTATACTCATCAACATTTTTTAATGTTAGGTAAATTTTTGTGTGGCTCAAAACAGTTCGTCTTCTTTCCATGTGGCTCACGGAAGCTAAAAGGTCGGACACCCCTGATTTAAACAATATTATGAAAAAAATCTGAAATTAAATACTTGTCAAAAGCAAAACTATTTATATAAAAACAAAAATTAACTCCGATATTGATATATGTATATATATGAGATATGCTTAAAAAGATATTCAAAAGTTAGCCAATGATCAATACAGATATTTCAACAAGTCAAGTAGCTAAGGACGAAACTAGTCTAGGTGTAGCTCTAAAATCTTTATCCTGTCAGCTGAAAGGTACATAGCAAACGGTTGTGCTCATCTCGCCAGGCAGTAGACATATAAATCACAGTCTCCCCCCCCCCCCCAAACCACCTGGGTTCTCCCCTGATATGACTGCTTTCCCCATCCCAACCCCTTCTGCTAGCAGAGGCCTAGTTTTTGGAAAAATGTTCCGATTTTTACAAAATTTCCTCATATTTGCTTACAAATTACTCTTACCCTAATTTACACAAGATTAAGAAAAAGGTATCTCTGAAAAGCCAAAAGATTCAGGAATCCCTCGCATTATTTCATATTGTATTGTTATTTGATTTCGAGTACTTATAAAGAGTTTAAAGCAAAAGTACCGCTTATTTTTTCAGTTCAGAAATTTGAGAGTCATTTAAAATTAAATTTTAAGAGAAAACCCAAAATTGATAAACAAGTACGAATTGTTAAGTCGTCAGGTATCTTATGCAGAAAATATTTTCTCAAAATATTTAAATGTGAATTTGCAATTTGTAAAGAACTTCCCTATTGACTTAACATTGGCTTCGAAACATCGGAGGCTCAGTCCAGCGCCCCCTTAAGATGTACGAGTAAGCCTTATTAGGGGCCGAACGCCCCGTACGAAAAGCGAGCGTAGCGAGCATAGGGATGAAGCCCCTAGTACACACACACACACACACACATATATATACATTGTAACACTTATACATTGTAAGTAATTCATCAGAAAATAAGAAAACAAAATACATAAAGAAGGCGTAGACAGCCGAACGCAACTAATAGAAAAACTGCACGAGTGTTAAATAAATAAATAAATAAATAAATAAATAAATAAATGAATAAATAAATATATATATATATATATTTCCATTCACAATTGTTACCAAAGGTATTCACTTTATGGTCCTGTGAAGACACACATCTGACTATTCAATGATTTTACATCATCGCATTGGATTCATTCATCGAAGGATTTATTCTAAAGAATAGAATTTCTGGGAAATTAATTTGAGCATCAATAATGGAAAGTTCCATTAATCGGGAATCAGCTAATCCAAAGTTGTCAACATTGATATTATAACTAATTTAATAATGTATTAAGACATACTAGAATACAGTTGAAATTAATTGTTTCATTGAGAGAACAGGTTGTCTAAGGAATGAAGTTTATTAAATTTCCGAGCACTTTAAATCTAAAGTTGAAGCAAAGAACAAACAAGTATTCTAAAATTGTATTTAAAATAATAAAATAAAGTCAAGTGAATCACCAGATATCTGAATGCTCTTATTGATTTTTTCTGTACTTTAGAAGCATATCAAGATTCTGTATACCTCCAATTAGATAAAATAATTAAATGCTTCAAATGAGAAGATTAAATGCAAACTGTAAAACATACACGCAAACAAACCCGGTAAGTACTAGCATTTCTGGTAATTTAAGAGTTAATACTTACTAGTAATTTTAAGGTGAAACTTCAAAGAGTAATGGATTTGAGGTTCTTTAACCGCCAGATCTCCCCGCATACTCATAACTAAGAGTAATAGCATTTTATTTGTTTGTTTTTTTGCAATGCGGAGGCACTTGTGAGACATTCGCCTTTCAGTATCGCGAAGTCTTGCTGGCTACTTTATTATGGGAGCACCATTTAGGCGAGCCAGTATTGCTCCCAACAAGCCAGTATTGCTCCCTACGACAGCGCGGTAACGACCAAGCCTTATTGGGCTAATTAGTGATTTTGATAGCAGTATTCAAGAATATCAATAATTAGTAATAATTAATCAGCAATAAAGACCACATTCCTCCTCTGGTAGTAACATTGTTTATACCAAAATTTATTTCACATTATTTCATCTTCCCGAAAATTTTAAGAAGACAATAGTACTCATTTAAGCATAATATTTCTCAATAATTGTTTGCAATAACAGTAGTCATTATTTAGAAAAAAATCATTTGATTGAAATCGTAGTTTAGAAATTGAGAAAAAACACTATCCATTTTTTAAAAATATATTATATATTAATATATAATATATATAAATATATACAGGGTGTTCGGGCTAAAAATATCCAAAAGTTATCTCACCTATATCTCACCAAGTTTTAATATCAATCATAGATTTCGATCATAGTATCATAGATTTTGATGTTTGCACCTTTTGTAGCTCGACAAACGTCTAAATAGTAATCCAGTTCTATCCAAGTGTTTCGTAGCATATCAGGATTATTATACGAATTGCTTGAATGATACGCTTCTTCAGCTCATCCCCAGTTTCAATTTTTTGTTTATACACAACGGATTTAATGAATCCCCAAACAAAATAGTCTAATAACTCTTGATATGCTACGAAACCCTTAGAGAGAACTGGATTACTATTTAGACGTTTATCGTGCAACAAAAGGTGCACACATCGAAATCTATGATACTATGATAGAAATCTATGATTGATATTAAAACTTGGTGAGATGCTCTTTCTATTTAAATATATTTTTTAAAATTTTAATGGGTAGTTCCATAAAAATAAGCCATAACTTTTGGATACTTTTAGCCCGGGCACCCTGTATATATATTATAATACATATATTATTATACATATATTTATTTTATTTTTATATTTTATTATTATTTTTCCCCTTATACGGAGTAATGTTGGCTGCTTATAAGGGTATAACACGGGAACAACCAAGCCTTAAGTGAGATTTGAACTCAAGTTCACTGTGTAGAAACTGATGACGCTAACCCCTGTAACATGTAGGCGGCAGTATTTCAGTATCTTGATCTAAATCTGGCTATAAGGAATGCAGGTTATTGATCTGAGAAAACGATAATAGTTTCCTCAAAAACTGAGCCACATTTAAGAGATAAGAGAGTTTGGATTATAACTCTCTCCCTAGTTGTTCAAAAAATAAGCTTTCAGAAAAAAGAGATATCTAGCTCTGAAACATCTAATAGAATCAGAATTTAAAAAAAAATATTTGGCCAAAAATAACTCATAGTTACGACACTCAATTATAAGTTTTTGACAGATATTATATCCTCATTTAATATTATATCCTCATTAAATTTTTTCAAAATTATCAGTTTTCAGTTCAAACGAATTAAATTTTAGTCTAAAAAATTTAAAGTAAGGTAAAAACAACAGCAATAATTTTGTATGTTCATAGCATCAAATATTAAGAAAATAACGATAAATTCAAAGTTTATTTAAGAAAATGAATACAACAAAAGAATTCTGAAATATTCGTTAACTAATCTGTAATTAGAATAATAATGACAGGAAAATTTCTGCCTGCTGAACATGGGGATTAATTACATGGAGAGGTCATCTGGTACACAACCTAAAAACAGACCTTATTATATGAAGGAAGAATGAACTTGCAAATAGAATAGCCCTAAAATGTTTAGACTATTCTTTGTTCAAATCCATAATTTCAATGCATTCAGCTTTATCTTCTTTCTCTTTTGATATCACATAACATAAGTTTTTTAGAGGAGTTTGTCAAATTGAAAATCTGCTTCTTTCTTTCTTTCTTTCGATGATTGTCATAAGCAAAATACCTCAATGTAGTTTCGTGATTGATATAAATATGTATTCATGGTACGGGCTATAAAAGTAATCATACAAAAGAAATTTCAACACAGTAAAATATTATTTATAATTTTAGAAAATACCATTTAATAAACAAAATAAATAACCATTCCTTTCAAAAAAACTTAGACTATTCTTCGTTCAAATCCATCATTGCAATGCATTCAGCTTTATCTTCTTTCTCTTTTGATATCACGTAACATAAAATTTATAGAGGAGTTTGTCAGATTGAAAATTTGCTTCTATCTTTCTTTCGATGATTGTTAAAAGCAAAATACCTCAATGAAGTTTCATGATTGATATATGTATTCATAGTACGGGCTATAAAAGTAATCATACAAAAGAAATTTCAACACAGTAAAATATTATTTATAATTTTAGAAAATACCATTTAATAAACAAAAAACAATAACCATTCCTTTCAAACATAACATTTTCAATGGAATTTTATGTTTTAGCGAAAAAAATAAAAAAATAAACGTCCTTAACAGTTCCCATAGCCTGAAAAGTACTGGGCTCGAAACATTTATTAAAAATTTTTTTATTATTGAGTTATTAATTCTTCCCATAGTTTCAACAGAAACAGAAAGAACATCTTTTGTGAGGTAATCCTATTCTTTGCACTCTGCAGTTTTGCCTAATCAAATTTCATGATAGAGAAAATAAGCTGCCATACGAGGCACTTTGCTCTTCTTCCATTAGGGACAGCAAGAAAGATGCTAAAAATGCCCCTAATGAAATCACATCGACTATAATGGGCCGACTGTTAGCGTAAATGGGTCTCTTGATAGGCCTTAAGTGCCCGACTTACCCGCTTTTATCCCTCTTAAACAGAAGGTAAAAAACGCCGATTTTGCTCTGGGGCTGATGGAAAGCTGAAACGCTCAGGTTTCTCCCGAAAAGAACGAGATATAGGTTTGCAGAAGGGTGACATTATATATCCATGCTTCCTTCTGTTAGATCACGTGTGATATTGTTTAGTTTTCGAGCGCCTTTTGATGTGTGATTTATTATTATTTTTTGCATCAATATTTTGACCGTATCTCTAATTCAAATGTATCGGAGTAATTTTGCTTAACTAAATCAGTGATTAAGAATATTAGTCAATAAATAATTCAATTTTAAATAAATTAATTCAGCAGTCTATTAATTTGTGCTTTTTTAAACGTAATGTAAACAGATTTTCTAAAACTTATAAAATCCTGCTCTCTCTAAGTAAAAGTAAAATTGAAAATATTAACAAAAACAATAGTAAAAAACTTCGTTTGATATTTTAAATACGCACTATGGAGTTATTCATTATTTTTTCCTCTCCGGTAAACGTCGCAAATGCATTACTATATTACTTTTTTATTGAAAATTTTGACGAACTTTACAAGGGCAAAACTCAAAATCTGCCAAATCTAACAATAGCATTTGAGTGCTTATAAACAAACCTATTTTCTATATATCACAGCAATGCACGTATTGCAAATTCCCGCATTTACTATGTATCCGGAATATTCTCTTTAATAAGTTCTTCAAGTTTCCATCCAATGAATATACGAGAGAAGTTACGATTTAGTTATAAAGGAATTAATTTTAATTTTTTCAGCTAACAATGGAGATGAAATGAAACACTTATGACCACGGTATAAATACAGGGTGCGGTGGAAAGAACGTTCCAATTTGGCAGAAGCGTTGCTTCGCTCATAGTAGAGGTACAGCAGTGGGCGTGGTTTATTAGTACTAACCTATTATAGAAGGTTTGCCTATTAGTATAACCTATCATTATAGGTTATACAAACCTATTATTATTAGTATAACCTATTATTATTGCGGCATAAAGAGCGTTCTTTCTGCCGCACCCTGTATATACAAAACAATGGATGGCAACATAGCAAAATAATCTACCCGTACTTACAAATGTTTTATTCTTGAATATGTCTTCACTTTCACTCTTATGGTAGCCTAGTTGTAGAGCCTTTGGATTAGAACTGGGGATGATTGGATAGAATCCTGACGAACGTCATTAAATAGCTTAGGATCTAGGCCGAATTGGGTCACGTTAAATCCGTAAACTGGAGAGTCTTTCTATGAGGTCAGAGAGGGTTGGAGAAGTTACGAGCCCCCCAAATGTCACCCCTGGGGGTGCTCGGTCAAAATTGAGGTGGCACCATGGGTTGGTGTGGGTTCACCTATACTGTACGCCCATTGAAAGCAGCCAAGGATTCTCGCGGATTATGTGCGAATGACTTTAGTGACAAGTGTCTCGCATTGGTAAACAACAGTACTTTCCTTCTTTGCTGATGTCTCCATGAAATAAAGCAATGTTCATTGACGTACCATGAATTGTCTGAAAGATAACATGATGTACCCTGAATTGACTTTTATTAATAACTTTCACTCTTATTAATTAATAGGCTATTTTAGCTCTTATTCCCTTAGCTTGTAGATTACAAGAGAAGTATTCTCTCAGGCCTGTCAACGAAAATACCGGTAATAAATACAAGTTCATCAAACAGTCGTCACTTATTTTTGTACATTATACATTGTACATTTAAAAAAAGAGCTTTCTTTAAGAATTTTATTGCAAGTGGTTCATTTAAATTTTATTATTAAAATGATGATTCATAATATTTTGGAATTCTGATTTCTTGCATTTTTCAAGAAATAAATTTCTAGCAAAAAGTTTTTATTAATCCTCGCAAAGTATATTTTCAGTTTATCTGTTTTGTATGCTATAATCTAAATGAAATTCTTAAAAAACGATTTTTTTTTTCGAAGTTTATAGGACACTGCTGTATTTCAGAACTAGCCTGCATTTCGTATATTTTGAAAAATTAAAATTTTGTAAGAACTGATATTTTAAGGGGTTTGATATTTGACAATATCAAGAGGGAAGAATTTGTTAATTTCAGCAAGAAATAAATTAAATAATTATGTTAATAGTTAATATACTAATAAATTAATGAAAGGGAATTAAATAATTTTATTTATTTATGAGTTAGCTTTGTGAAAGATTAGTGATATTTTTTACTTTTTTTGACATTTTTGTAAATGCTTAATAAAATCTTTTAAAGAGAAATTAAATTGTTTGGTAAAAATATTTAATGGAGGTGTCTAGTAAAATGCTCTTGTTCGTTATTTCCTAATGTTTAATAATAAAGCTTTGCAATGCTAAGGAAATTCTAAATCTTTTCTTTTACAGATATAGACTTTTCACATACAAATCGAAAGTATTATTTAAAAATGGTCGTTGCCTTTTATCCTTCTTCCTTTATCAGATTGTAACTAGTATAACTATGGACGATTAAGAGCTAAATTCAAGAAACTTCATACCAAAAACTTCATGAAATTTTTGGTATGTGTATACCACGAAATGCATTTATGTTAGAGGAAAATTATTAAATCCTTGAGTCATCACACTCAAGTTGAATACGGATAGCTGTGAAATTATATGGGATGTTTCGTTTCCCACAAAACTAAGTTATTAAAAGTTGTATAAGTGAGTTTGTTATAGAGAGACAGAGATTATATCTGTGTTTGCAGTGTAAAGAGTGCCAAGTCCAAAATCGTAGTTTTGAGTAAAACGGGATTGGAAAAAAAACGGCTTTTGTAAAGTCAGTTTTTTTAAAGTTTTATTTTTAATTTTTCTTTTAAAGTAAATTTTTCCAATTTTATATTTGTTGAGTAAAAATTGTTAAGTCCTTGATTGGGACATAACCCCTTTAACACTAACATGTTTCTGTTTTGTTTCACATATCCCAAATTTTCCGTGATGAATGAAAATATTTAGGTGTGGAATTGCGGACTTAGTTTTCTATATCCTTCAGTAGCCCTTGATTTTTCAAATATGCCTGATTTGATAACTCATTTTAGCCCATTTTGGTCTTAACACCCTTTGCATAGCAAACACAGATATATCATGCTATTCTATCCTATCGTAGTTATTATATATTCATTTTGATAATAATCCATTCAACTGGTTTCAAACTTATTTAGTCATTGTCTCTATTGTAAGTTATGCTGAGTAGTTTTGCTCGAAAGTCTAATTTTACTCTGAACGTAAGCTTTAATTCTGCATTCTATTGTTTAATTTACAAAGTGTTTTCAGATTTATTTTTAACTTACTATTTAGTAAAGCATTTAATTAAAAAAAGTAGAATGCCTGATTACTTAGTATTGAAAACTGTCTGTAATAGAGCTAAGGTTTTTAACCATTGTTTCTTTTCTTTCTTTTTTTTTCTCAATTAGAGATAAATATAAGATTTTATTCTTGGGTGAAAAAAGACCAGAAGTTTGAAAAAAAACCAAGCTATTTTAACTTAAATTTAACTTAACTTAATTAACTTAAAGTCTAATTTTACTCTGAACGTTAGCTTTAATTCTGCATTCTATTGCTTAATTTACAAAGTGTTTTCATATTCATTTTTGACTTCACTATTTAGTAAAGCATTTAATTAAAAAAAGTAGAATGCCTGATTACTTAGTATTGAAAACTGTCTGTAATAGAGCTAAGGTTTTTAACCATTGTTTCTTTTCTTTCTTTTTTTTTCTCAATTAGAGATAAATATAAGATTTTATTCTTGGGTGAAAAAAGACCAGAAGTTTGAAAAAAAACCAAGCTATTTTAACTTAAATTTAACTTAACTTAATTAACTTAAAGTCTAATTTTACTCTGAACGTTAGCTTTAATTCTGCATTCTATTGCTTAATTTACAAAGTGTTTTCATATTCATTTTTGACTTCACTATTTAGTAAAGCATTTAATTAAAAAAAGTAGAATGCCTGATTACTTAGTATTGAAAACTGTCTCTAATAGAGCTAAGGTTTTTAACCATTGTTTCTTTTCTTTCTTTTTTTTTCAATTAGAGATAAATATAAGATTTTATTCTTGGGTGAAAAAGACCAGAAGTTTGAAAAAAAACCAAGCTATTTTAACTTAAATTTCTGATAAACATTATTTATCCTTTTTGAGAATAGGCGAAAATTATTACACAGAATAAGATAAAATATGAATGATCATAAACAGTCTTTCAACAATTCATAAGTACCTTTTTGTATTTTGTGGACTAGATAATCGTCTAATATTTTTCTATGTGGAAGTATCCCATTGAAGGTGCTTACACATTTTAACTTTAACACTAACTTCAATGCATATGTTGATCTAGAAGATAATTTTAATTAAAATAAGAAAAAAAATAAAGTTTGATATTTGGTTGTAAATATATCACTTTTTCCGGGATGTTCATGTTCCATTTTCCTTCCAAGAACTCTTTTCAGAGCCTGACACTAATATTATAATTTTTAATGATCTTTAAATATTTAGAATTAAAGAATGAAGATGTATTTTTTTTAAGTACTGAACATCCCTATTTTTTAATAAATTATCAAGAAAATTAAAGAAACTAAAAAAATCGTTTTAACCTTATAAAGAAGTTTTTGATTTATATTAAAATATTTTAATTTGCAAAATTCTATGAATCAATATTTTTTAATTCACAAACACAATATTTAAGTGTGCAATCTAATAAAAAAACTGCACATAGGCAAAAAAATACTAGCCATATGTGAATCTTAGTTCTATTACAACGTTATAGAGAAGTTTTTAATCAAAAAATCTTAAAATATTTTAATTTGCAAACTACTATGAATTAATATTTTAACAACCACAATATTGAAGTGTGAAATCTAATAAAAAATATTTCCCTTATATAAATCTTAGTTCTGTTTTAACTTAAAAAGAAGTTTTTAATTAAAAAATATTAAAATATTAAAATTTGCCCAGCTTTATGAATTAATATTTTTAGTGTGTTTAAAGTGTTTTAATGTTATAAATAAGTTTTTAATTAAAAATATTAAAATATTTTAATTTGCAAAGTTCTATGAATTAACATTTTTTTTCACAAACACAATATTTAAGTGTGCAATCTTATAAAAAAAAACCAACTGCACATAAGACAAAAAATACAGCCTATATGTAAATCTTGGATCTATTTTAACCTTATAAATAAGTTTTTTTTATAAAATATAAAAATATTTTAATTTACAAACTTCTATGAATTAATATTGTTTTATTAACAAACCCAGTTTTTAAGTGGGCAATCTAATGAAAAAAATCTGCACGTAAGAAAAAAAATAGCGCCCATATGTGAATTTTGGTTCTATTTTAACCTTAAAAAGAAGTTTTAATTGAAAAATATTAAAATATTTTAATTTAAAAACTTCTGGGAATTAATAGTTTTTAATTCACTACCACAATATTGAAGTGTGCTATCTAATAAAAAAAATCTGCACATAAGAAAAAAAAATAGTATGTGAATCTTGGTTCTATTTTAACCTTAAAAAGAAGTTCTTGATTAAAAAATATTAAAATATTTTTATTTGAAAACATTTAGGAATTAATATTTTTTAATTAACAACCACAATATTGAAGTGTGCAATTTAATAAAAAAAATCTGCCCATAAGAAAAAAAAATTACCCATATATGAATCTTGGTTCTTTCCTGCGTGATTACTGCAACCCTTTTTGCATAAAGTTCACCCCTGGGGTATGCTTTTCATACTAAGTGGGACTGAAAGTTAAAGTAAAGTGCATAGGCCTGGGGCTACCATGACAAAAAGCTTGCACTTTCTTCCAGATCATGAGGTGCAATGCTTGAGGTACAATGACTGAAATTAAATTCAATTGAGGCAATATGTCTGGGGAGGTAAGAAGATTACATATTATATCAACAGTGTTTATCAAATTTAAAGTAATCAAGAAATAGGAGACAATATCATAATGCATCGCCACAGTCAAGTAAATGATGGGGAGTCTAGCAGGGGAGAATAGAGAAAAATAAAAATGAAAATAGGGAAAATGGAAGGATAATATAGGTACTTCTAAATAAGTCTAATTGTCTAGGTTTTCATTTTTTTTTCGTCTTGAATTATTGCTTTTTTTTTACGTAATGCCACTTGGTGTTTTTGACAAAAATTCGTCCTAATCACAGGCGTTCTATGAAAAACTGATTAAATATGGCATTTTTTTTTTCAGATTGCTCATTTCCTTTCCATTATCCTTATAAATAAGTTTGGGTTTCTTTTATATAAAAACATTCTAAGTTTCAAATTTACATTATTTAATAATTATATATTACGTAATAGCAAAAGTTTTGATAATACAAAACAAAATATAAAAAAAATTTATTACAGTATATAAAATAATTCAGATGTAATTATAATCATATGCGATTCTTAACAACGTAAATTTATAATATACTTTTTATAATACGTAACACATTTCATCAATACTACTCCTATCAGATTAAAATGCATAGCATTTTAACTCTTCCTCTCAAATTCATTAAACCTCTAACTCAGAATTTGATTTCAACAAATTCTCTAACTGTTCTATGCTCGAATTGCTTTTAAAGCATTAATTCTTCTTAAAAGAAATAAATCCTTTTCGAACTTTTTTTAATATAAAATTTTAATATCTTATCTACAAATGCAGATAAACCTCTTTTTAAACCAAGGTCAAACTACCTATCTTGAGGATCGAGTTGTAACTTTTTGGATTGTTCGCCTCCGAAAATTTTATGAAGCTACTTCTTCAGCCTGCCTGTGAACACGAAACCTCCTTTAAAACCTTTCGTAGGCCGTAGAAAGCCGGCTTCCCACCGAAAATTTTATGAAGCTACTTCTTCAGCCTGCCTGTGAACACGAAACCTCCTTTAAAACCTTTCGTAGGCCGTAGAAAGCCGGCTTCCCACCGAAAATTTTATGAAGCTACTTCTTCAGCCTGCCTGTGAACACGAAACCTCCTTTAAAACCTTTCGTAGGCCGTAGAAAGCCGGCTTCCCACCTAATGTATTCTCAATTATATTCACGGGATGCGTTATTCCCAACAATATTTTATGTCACAGCTAAAACACTGATGAGGAGTTCCCGATTCAGTATTGTGCTGCCATCCATATTTTTTAAAAATTTCCCAAGAAATACTGAAATACACATACACACCTAATTTTGTCCCGCAAATGGTTTCTGCTGTATAGGCTTCGACATGAAAATTCCTATTTTTCATCTGAAGATGTAAGTATTCTTGTTATTTTGTTCTTTATACTTTATTTGTGCATCAAAAATCTATAGATTAGTTATACAGATTAGTTGAAGATTAATAATTTATAAGCGTAATATATTAGTCAGCAAATGGGCCGTTGGAAGAATACTTCCCTCCTCCATATTCTTATACATGCATAATTTATTTAAAAATAAAATACATTATTATAAAACCCACTGTCTCATTACTCAGAATCACTAATAATCGCAAAGCAATTTCAGAAAAAGGTGGCCCACTAAAGGGTTTAGAAAGAGAGAATGAGTGAAACTCAAATACCACCACTCAAGTATTGTTCATTCTGTGTACTCAACGGCGGCTCCAAGAGGGGGGGGGCAGTAGGGGCAATCCCCCCCGAAAAGCCCGGCGATTTATTTTTTCACAGCCTAAAATTATATAATACTAGCTGAAAACCCGCGCTTCGCTACGGAGTATACATTTAAATTAAATACAACGGTCAATGTATGCAATTAATACCAATATATATATATATATATATATATATATATATATATATATATATATATATATATATATATATATGTATATATATATATATATATATATGTACTAGCGGACCCGACAGACGTTGTCCTGTTCAAACCTTGTAATTCTAGCTGAAGTACCCGGCGATGCCCGGAATTTTAAGAATATTTGTTAACCAAAATCAATTTAAAAACTAAACACAGTATAAGTAACATAGAAAAGATTTACCCTTTATCATTGGAGCAAAAAATTCTGAAAAGTAAAATATAAAATATATAAATTTATAATAAACCTATAAAAATCCATTAAAAAACTAAACGCAGTATAAATAACATAAAAAAAGCGTACGAAATGTTATACATATTAATAATATGAAAACCCAATTAAAAATGTATAAATGCATAATAAACTCCTCAGATTTCAGCTATATTCGGTATTTCATCATAAAAAAGCTGAAAATAATAAAAATAAATAAAAATATTAATTTTAAAAAATCATAAAATAAAATTAAAAAATAATAAAATAAAATAAAATAATAATTAAAAAATAATAAAATAAAGGCTGAAATAAAAAAATCCTTAAAAAAAAGCTGAAATAACAGGTCTAGCAAAAGGTACACAACTCTGGATTCGAACACGGGTAGAAAGCACGGTACTTTCCGAATGGGCGACCTTCCGAATGCGCCACGATTCCACGGCGTTCTACTGAGTAAAGTGAAACATATTCGCTATTGGAAAGTTGTTGTGGGCTGGTGATTATAAATGTCAGAGGAGTTTTTACTCAGAAATAAGTTAGCAAGATAGAATCTTAGTCTTTAGCTCTTCAATAGGCACGAAGATATAGGCGAGGGGGACTGCAGTAGCGATTAAAAAAGATCTCGTGTCACTTAGCGTGGTTGATTCGAATTTTCCATCGCGTGTCGAGAGTATGAATATGCCGTTGGATCTGATGTATTTTAGAGTATAAAATCTGACTTGAAAGATTATTATTTTCATTTACTATTCTGGTTTAATATATCATACTTGAAACTTTTTGATTTTCTTTATTTTTATCTTTTCGCTCGCTGTTTACTAACTAAACCTAACGTGGACGCCATTATCCAGAGGGGGGGATTCCACAAACTGTAACAGTTTCCACTTACCGGACGCACCCCCTTATAAATTGTTGGATTTTTATTAATTAATTAAAAATATAAAAACATTTTCTATCGGATCAAATTGTGAATCTAAACCATTCTCGAATCAACTTAATCGCACACACAAAATTTCATAAAAATCAGTCCAGTCGTTTAGGAGGAGTTCAGTTACATACACACGGACAGAAGAAATATATATAAGATATATATATATATATATATATATATATATATATATATATATATATATATATATATATATATATATGTATGTGTGTGTGTGTGTGTGTGTGTGTATAATAAATACGACGATCAATGTATACAATTGATGTAAAAAAAATATTTATAAAAAAATCGCAAGAGATATTTTTATAAACAAAATAATGTAGAAGAAAATATTCAAATTAAATCTAATAGGACATACTAAAGAATATAGTACACTTAATATAGTACAGTTTGAGGAACATATCTTTTACTGTATTTTAATATTTTTTTGGATAATGTCCAATAGTCTGCCGCATTAGCAAGGGAAAAAATATTTTTTTGTCTATTTCGTTGTTATGGACGTGATGATAAATTTATTTAAAGTACGAGAAAAAGAAATCAGCATTTAATAAATTAAATTCTGAAATTTAATATTTAAAAATTCACCAAAAATCAGAAAATGGAGGTAAAGATTCGAAAAAGATTTCATTTTAAGGAAATTTTTATGATCTTTCTTGTGATATAAATTTCATAACCCTCAAATTATTATTTTAAATGCAAACTTAAAACAAGTTACTAAAACAGCATGAAAATTTAATTTTAAAAAATCTAAGAAGAATTTTTCAAAAATCTTTCTTAGTGCACCCCTACACTATAAGAAGAATCGCCATGCAAAATTTCAGCCCCTTAGGTCTAGCGGTTTGGTCTGTGCTTTGTATGTCAGTCAGTCAATCAGTCAGTCAGTCAGTCAGTTACGGAACTGTATTATATATATAGATTAGACCTTATATTAAATGAGTTTAAAATGAGAGGATATTTATTTCACATATATATATATATATATATATATATATATATATATATATATATATATATATATATATAAGGGTCGACGTTGCCCCCACCCCCCAAATCTGGACGGGAGACGCCACTGTGTGTACAAACCATATTGGATTCTCTCACCTCAAAGGTAACCGATGGAGAAAATTTGTGCAAGTATTGCCGACTTGTATTTAAACATTAAAAATAAATAAATTACACTCTGTAATATAGAAAGAAATTTTACACAATGGGCCATTTTTCGTTTAAAAAAAATTCAAAAAATATTTTTAAATTTAAATTATTCGGGGAAAAAATCTGGCATAGTGTGTTTAAAACGCTCATAAATTCCTTTGGTGGACGGAATTCATAAGATGAATCGTTTTGCAAGTGCAGAGAAGTTCAGACTATCTGAAAATACCGTTTTTATTGGATTATCAGCATTTATGTAGCTGCAAATAGTGGACAAATTTTCTCCATAGGTTAACATTGAGGTGAGCGAATCCATTAGGGTTAGTACACAGCAGCCTTAACTGTCTACTGTTCCGCCTCAAAAGAGCCAATGAAACTAAAAGCATTTCAAAACAGGAGCCCACAAAGTTGAAGAATTAAAAAAAGAACTCTTTGCAGCACATATTTAACATGTCAGGTTCGTCATAATTGCAACTGCAAATTTGGAAATCGAACTAGAGGTCCAATCAAAAAAGTTACCTTAGAAAGTAAAGTCAAATGGTTGACAACTTTTAATATGAAGGAAAGTGAAAACCAATACTTAAGCATTCAGGATTTTGAAAAAAAAAAACTAAAATCATCCTTTTCCGCAGTCAATAGCGCCAGTAGTGGCAATATGTGCGTAACTATGAAGTTGTTAAATTTTTAAGATATACGAAATGTATAACAGGAACTCACAGCTTTTTAAATATCCACACTAAAGAATAAAAGGTGGCTACTAGTACTGAAGTAATTAATAGTTTTTTCTCAAGCCGAGGAACATTAAATTGATTGAACTCTGGTCACTTCATTAAGGCTGATCTTCGCAATGCATTCGTGAATTGTCTATTTTACATATCCATGTGTAATTTACATATGAAGTTAATTATCACATTTTTTTATTGCGTTTAGTTCTGAAATATCAATATTTAGTGCATGAAATTGTCCTTATAAAAGTTTAAGAAAAATTGGCAAAATTTAAAAGTCATACAAAAATCAGTTTTATTTTAGGAATCTGAAACAAATTTTAAACGTTTACGTTTTTAAGTACGTTGCACGTAGTGCACACGGTAACAATTAGTACGTAACATGAAGTACGTTAGGTATACATTTAAGTACATAGTCTTTATTACGGCTTTTTTATATCGTTTATTCATATGTAGATATGATTTGATAGAAATATTCAATTGAATAACGCTTTGGAAGAAGCATTGACATTTGTTAAAATATTTCATTATTCTGGATATGCAGAAAGTTAAAGCAGTTTGTATTCCAGGATGTAATGCTGTGTTTGTTAAGATACATAGTTATTTTTCTATGATACTATACGAATTTTATTATTAGTTTCAAATCTTTACTGCATTTTTATGAAGAAGTAAACATACCCAAAACTTAAAATATGTATTTTTTTAATATAAGGATTCTCTCTTAAACCATTTCATGCATGTAAGTACAGAATATAAGAAATAAAGAAATATGGAAGAAATTTTCTTCGAATTTATCCTGAAAATAAAATGAAATCGAGAATTTTAAATAGATAACTGTAGTTTTGTAGTTTTATTTTTGAGAGAATATCCTGCATGATTTATTTAAATAGGTGTTATCATGCACATTCTGATCTTACTTAAAACATCGCTTTAGATTGTACAATCAGATTCGTCTACCCCGAACAGTCGTTTCCTTTCACTAAATAGTATTAGATGTGATTGCATCCTAACGCAGGAGAAAGCTATTCAATCTTCAAAATCTATTGGCCACAACAACTGAATTATAGAATTTTCCGGATTGGTTGGAGATGAAGATGGAATGTTTCCAGATAGGGGAATGTCTCCATATTAATTATACATCTTTATATGGACCTCTGAGTCTTAATGAGATCTGTGTATAAACCTAGCCACTTTCAGCACTCTTAAAGGCTTTATTTGTAAAGTTAATGCTGTTTAAGTTGTAATGAAATTGTCCTAAATTTTAAAGCTACTATTATAATTTTTAAAGCCATACACGTGTGGTTTAAATGTCATTCACAGTAAGAAATATTTTGAAAATAGTAAATTTCATTTATTCGAACAACTTAATTATTTTATCTCTAACGTAAAAATTAGCGAATTCCACTGAACAATTCTTAATCTCACCGTAACCTTAAATCTTTATAGCGGAAAAGAGAATAATAATTAAAGAAATAGGGTTGTTGTGCTAAGGATAGCTAAGAATTGATAAATTCTATTTCATGATATAACACTGGAAACTTAATATTTATTTGACCGTGAATTTTTTTATACGAAAAGAAGCTGCAAAATAAAATATCAAAAAGGTGATAGCTAAATGCTGAATAAAAGCTAGTCTGAATACACACACATTCACATAACACACACAACACACACAACACACACATACAAAAAATATTTGGTACATTATGAAAAAAATTGTCTGAGTTTGTACACAATATTATTCTATATTAACCTATGATTTTATACGTTTAAATCTGTTCCTTAGTAATTTAACAGTTCGTCCTGAAATATTATCTCATTTCTATACCTAAATGGATCAAATTTAAATACATTGTATAAAAATTTTGAAAAGAACATAGAAGTTAATCCTGTTCGAAATTGATGCCTACTAGCACAAATATGTATCTTTTGAAAATAATTAAGAATTTTTTTGTACCCATATGAGTTAATAAAACACAACGTTGTAGAAATTACTAAACTTATCTTTTTAAGTATTTTCTCAAAATTTGCTTTAGTTTTAAGCTATAAGTCTTGGCCAGTTTAATCTTAGTATTGCAAGGGACGACAAAGTGTTCGAAACCAACTTAAGCCTCAACATAAAATAGTACTAAATTTTCTCTAAAGCAAAAAGTATTTAATTTATATATATATATATATATATAAAACAGTTCCGTAACTGACAGACTCACTGACATACAACGCACAGACCAAATCGCTGGACCTAAAGGGCTGAAATTTTGCATGGCGATTCTTCTTATGGTATAGGGGTGCACTAAGAAAGATTTTTGAAAAATTCTTCTTAGATTTTTTAAAATTAAATTTTTAAGCTGTTTTAGTAACTATCTTTAAGTTTGCATTTAAAATAATCATTTGAGGGTTATAAAATTTATATCACGAGAAAGATCATAAAAATTCCTTTAAAATGAAATCTTTTTCGAATCTTTACCTCTATTTTCTGATTTTTGGTGAATTTTTAAAGATTAATTTTTAGAATTTAATTTATTAAATGCTGATCACGTGATTTCTTTTTCTGGTACTTTAAATAAATTTATTGTCACGTGATAACAACGAAATAGACAAAAAATTTTTTTTCTTGCTAATGCGACAGACGATTGGACATCATCCAAAAAAATATTAAAATACAGTAGTAAAGGATATGTTCCTCAAATTGTACAATATTCTTTAGTTATGTCCTATTAGATTTAATTTGAATATTTTCATCTACATTATTTTGTCTTTAAAAATATCCCTTACGATTTTATATATATATATATATATATATATATATATATATATATATATATATATATATATATATATATATATATATATATATATATAATATATATATATATATATATATATATATATTTACATCAATTGTATACATTGATCGTCGAATTTATTATAAATATATTTATTTATTTTTTTGGCATTAATTGCATACATTGACCGTTGTATTTAATTTGAATGTACTCCGTAGGGAAGTGCGGGTTTTCAGCTAGTCTTTCTATACAAGTTATACGGAACTAAGTAACATTATGACCGCAAACTACTAGCATTAACAGGTTTGGGATTTTTATAAAATTTAAGAATGTATCTTTTTCTATACTAACTACAGTTCAGTAAGGCTTTTTTTATACATATTTATTTAGATACAGAGGGATTGATTCAAAGTTCGGACTTTTTATAATAAGTCAAAACATATATCGTTAGAACCAAACTTGCCAAATTTTTTCCCTAGTTATAAATACTAGTTGATACCCGTCAAAACATGATGGCTAGATAGTAAATAAATATATTAATACACAAATTATACTCAACACATCATTGCCAAATGTTGAAAATCATAATAATGTGCAGAAACAAATTCATATGTTTAAGCGGCCTCGTGCTTGGTGAGTATCTAAAGCCAGAGTAAAAGAGAAATGAAATAGAAAGAAATTTTTTAAATTGTAAATTATTTCTAACTAAACAGCGCGAAATAAGCAATTTCCATCAGGTTTAATCTTATATTTCACAAAAATAATTATCATAAAAATAAAAATGGCAGAGAGAGATCTAGAGAGACTCCTAGGAATAAACGTGTTTATTATTAAAACATGCCACTGAGCATGCGCAGAAATCAACTTTTAATTGTAAATTATCTCTAATTAATAGAAATTGCGGTTACAAAAACCAAATTTGACAAATCTACAAATTTCAACTTTCGTTTAAGACCAAAATTAAGTAAATTGATTCAGTAGTTTTCTCTCACGGACTGCCCAAAAAGTCAGCTTAGCAACTTTAATATATAGATACTTAAAAAAAGAAGAAACTTGAAAATTCATTTTAAAAGCGCAAATTGGTGTATTTCAACAGATGCATTTTTTCTGTATCCTTAACGGCCAGTCGCACTTTTCCAAAATACACATTAATTGCTCTTCGATGTAATATGCACATTTTGAAAAAAAGTCATTAATGAAAAGAATAATTAGTAGTAAACTGGGAATCATGGGCATCTTTTTACTTGTCACTAAATCTTATGACCTATCACAACGATTTTCTACTGAAACCAAAAGGTGAATGAAAATCTTTTATCTTGAAAGGGGTGCATTTTTAACTGAACTATCCTTGCATAGAGAGAAATTTTGATTTTGTTCACTTACCTGACAATATTCACCCTTGTTTTCTTTAAGTCAGAGAAGTGAGATGTAAGCCTAATAAATAATGATTTTTCCACCTTAATTTATTTTTTCCACCAACTTATCACAAATTTATGTAACAGCTTATTAAGGTTTATTTTTAACAAACGGGACCAATATACCAATTTTTTAACCGTAAGTAAATCCCATGTTTACTGATCTTGAGAACGGCTTCTTTCCAGTTGAGATATCCCTGCGCTATGAAGATGTCTTATTTACATTCACTTTCTTCCATCCTTAAAGTGTGTTCAAAGGTTTGGAGTTTAATTTCCCCTATAATATTTTTCACAGGGATAATATTTATAAGAAATGCAACACTTTCATGAAAAAACCATGTCATCCTAATCAACAAAATTGCAATTAAATAATTCCATTGAAGTTATTACATTCCATTGGAGAAATGAACTTTTTAATCTGTTTCTTGTATCTGAGTGCAACAAAATAATTATTACTTTATGCCAGTAACATTTAAATGCACAGAATTGCAGATTCCTCTTTCGCGAATCCGTAAATATATATATTTAGACTTAGATAGCATAATATATCTGTCCTTTTTGCTATCTCTAAGTAGTACAGATTATATTCTTTTATAGTATTTGTTATTTAAGTATACATTAGCAATCCTAATTTCCTTATTTCGATTTACAGCAGAGTATTGTTGATCCAAGTCGTGATAAAACAATCTCCACTTTATCCAAGGTAATTCGCATAAATTTTTCGTACCCTTTTCCCTTGCTTTACATACTTACGTCGGTTCTGTAGATGCGACTTAACACACATTTGATAATAGGCATAAGGTTCCCATCAGATATCCGAGGTGAGGCATTAAGCAGTTTGTTGCTCAGTGTCACCAAGTGAAGTCGCCATATTGGGCTGAAATTGGGCTTGAAAAAGCGTCGATTTCTTTGATTCTTTGAATTTTTTTTTTAAAATGACTTACTTTTTGTAGCAACTAGTATATTTTATTCAGTTTTAAAGTTTAACTGGATAGGAAAATTTAAATGTATATGCCTCTTCACATTCTCAAATTTGAATTAACCTCCAGTGAAATTTATTACGCATAAATTGTTTGCTTTAAAGAGCTTTAGATTTGAATTATACATACACTGGCATATATATATATATATATATATATATCTCTATATATATATATATATATATATATATTGGCATATATGTATATATGGCATACATGTATATTGGCATATGTGTATGGCATATGTGCAGAAAGAAAGATTTTCGAATTTGTAAAGTAGATGAAAAAGAAAAATTTTATCATTAATATTTAGTAAACTGGAACAGCGACATATTGAAACAACAACAAAGGTATTGCGGAGAGTGGTTTAAGTGGGATTTGAAAACAAAATGGAGGATCAGGCATTATTAGAAGCTCTAGATAGGTAAGCAGGTATAAGGAATTTATGAACTGTTTGCGTCATCTGCCAGAAAAAAATAAATAAAATGATTACTTGAATGAAGAAGTAAAAGCCGAAGAAGACGGTCATATACAAACGAGGTTTTACAGTTTCTCCCCAAAAACAGTTCATACAAAAAGTACGGTGGAGCTAGAGATTTCCTTTGAAACAGAAGCAGGTCATCATCGCTGTTGGTCTATCCACGGAAACTGAAGGAGCAATAAAGCAGAAAAAGAAGGTACAGAATAAAGAAAAAAAACTGTCGATGAGATGTTTTGAAGTTACCATGTAGTTAATAAATCTATGTAATCTTTGCTCAACTAATATATCCTTCTCTTTCATAGATTATTAAATGTCTCTTTTGGGAGTTTTAGGCCTATCACCTATGTCATTCATATCGTCATGTATAACCGAGTACAACTTGTATAATCGTGAAGATTTTATGTAAAAAGGTATTCTGTAGTCACTTTACCAGTACGATGTATTGAAAATCCATCGTATATATAGACTATTTTTAAGGTTTATATTATCGTGTAATGTTATCTAAAGTTCTGAAAAATATATAACTTTAGCAAAACTTGCATTAATCTATAAGTATTGTCAAAAAAAGTTATAATTTATTTTCAAGGGTACGAAACTTTTTTAAGCTGTTTGCACCTATGCTGATGGAGTAAAACGTTTGAAAGGTTGATGTGAAACATTTGACGCTATATATGCGAAAATAAGTTGAATCGTATTCAAAACATTTTAATGAGGAATAAACATTTGTAATAAAATTCTTTCTTGAACACTAATAAAGCACTTTACCTAGAAGTTTTACAGCCGTAGATTTAGAAAGAGAAAACACTGTTTGTATTTGGACGAAAAACAAAATATTTCGTTAACGAAACCTGTACACCGCATTTTGAGGAAAACGTCTGTAAAAATAAAACATCGTACTTTTTTTTTCTATTAGATTTTCTACGACGAAGAAACATTAGAATTCCTTATAACGATAAAAAAAAAAAGAAAAAAACACACGAGGTTTTGAACGGAAGTAAAAAGGAGGGGGAAGCTGAAACGGAAAATAGAAGCTCATAGAACCAACAAAAACGAAGTTTTATGCCTGGAAAGGACTTCGGTAAAAAGCTGGAGCGGCAAAACGAAGAAGTAAACCATTTTTAACTGGCAATTTGGGATACCGGGACGATATAATGGAAGGTCCCCTAAAAGGCCGTGACGTCACGCACAAGGAACGACAAATAGAGGCTGACGGAAGCCAATGAAGGGCACTAAAAGCCACTGATTAGGTTGGAGTGAAGCCCGAAAGGATTTTTCTGGAATTTTTCCGGAATGTAGAAATAAAATCGCTCCGTAATATGTTCAGGGGGGTGGCTTTCTATGTTCTTTTCCCTCCCCCGTTCTTCATGTTTTCCTCTTGAAGGAACTATTAAGAGGAATGAAGCAGAAATGCACTTAAGGATACTTAGGTACGGAGCCTAGTAAAAGTAGTGTGTCGAGAAGATATTCTCACATGAGAAATGGATTAGCGATGAGAATGATTTGTCAACGATGTTGCATGAATTCGTCGTTTTTGTAAATGAACTTTTTATTTATTTGTCTGATTCACTTTGCCCTTTTTCGTATCAGAAAAAAAAAAAAAACGCACGAGACACTTTTTCAGTCAACTCGAACTGAAAAATTGAATTTGTAATGGAGTTATTTGCCGTAAGAGAGTTTAAGGGAGCAATTTTATATTTAAAAAAATATCAAAAAATTATTGTTTTTCTTATCATTTTTTTTAAATGCTTATCACGAAAAATTTTTAATTTTTGATGTTTTTCAAAAGTACATAATAACTTCTGAATTATTTCTTTTAGATAAATGGGGAAAAAAATGAAATCAATGAATTATACACTCTTGATTTATTTTTTAAATTTTTGTTTATTTAACAATGACAGCTAAAATTATTTAATATTTCCTACAGCGTGTGAAGATGCTGCTTCATTTATTTTGTTCTGTGCTACAAACCTTTAAAAAATTGTACAATTCATTCTACGCCACAGTGTTTATATAAACCGTAGAACCGTTTTGAAACGTGCATTTCTTTATGTGAATAGTTGTATCGATAGAATCGCAACATAATTTTGTTCATTATTCCTTTAAAAATTATAACACTAAGGTAATATAATATTATTAAATACGGGAATTTGCAATTATCCTCGAAGAAAATTTGTCTGAGAATGAGCTTTCTATTGATCCATGCAAAACTACAGTAATTAAATAATGTTGAATATTCATCCCATGGAAACACAGTGACACTTTGATGAACTAGGCTTTTTAATACATTTTTATAACATTGGTGCCTGATTTTGCTTATAATAAAACATTTCTGATGACGATATTATCTGCTATCAAGTCCGATGTTTATAGTTTAATGCTTAATTAAGACAGTGATTTAAAGCATTTGTTCAAAAGAAAAATCCCTACTTTTCGTAGCAAAGTATTTTGATGAGTGATCACGCAAATAACAATCAAATATAAATTCCAATACTGTAACATGCCACTGACAATTTGCTTTGATCCCATCAGTATTGAAAAATAAGTTAATTAAAATCATTAGATCAAGAAGTTATTGTAGTGTAAGATGTAATCGTATTATATCGGAATCTGAATCGCCTAAAATGAAGAAATGTAACTTTGCAACCATGATTAAGCCACAAAATTACTAATATATGATATAAATGCACAGACAAAGTTATTTCAGTAAAATTTAAAAGGACACTTAAATATAAACGACATTACTATATTTTATAAATTGGTTCTTTTTATGCGGAGTTGAAATGTTTGAGTGATTACGCTACACCCTTATATGGTCTGTTTTCTATATTTTGTGAGTAGCACAAATCAACAGTCAATATAAGTAGAATAGATATGACTGTTTGAAATGCTTTATGGTATGTTTCAGATAAAATTTTCCTATGTATAAAACATTAGCAAAATTTAAATTGTTTCATTCTGTAAATTATTTAACATTAGCTTGGATTAATTCACGCGTGAGCTAAGCATTCACTGTAAAAATGAAATGCTGTTTCAGGGTGTGATGTTTCTGGGTGGCGAATTTACCTGGATTAATTCACGCGTGAGCTAAGCATTCACTTAAAAAATGAAATGCTGTTTCAGGGTGTGATGTTTCTGGGTGGCCCATATCTGGGTTTTGGGTATCCCATATCTGGATCTTAAACATGTTTTCGTACCCTTTTAGTTATACTTCTATCTTTGTAATATACGTAAAACAGCATGCATACGCTGATACTAAATCATCCAGTCAGTTTACCTACATATATCGTCGGTGTTCTGTAAAAAGGGCGAACAGCTATGAAAATATAAATACATATTCACCCTTTTTACAGAACACCGACGATTGATATATATATATATATATATATATATATATATACTAGCGGACCCGACAGACGTTGTCCTGTTCAAACGTTGTAATTCTAGCTGAAGTACCCGGCGATGCCCGGGATTTTAAGAATGTTTGTTAACTAAAATCAATTTAAAAATTAACACAGTATATGTAACATAGAAAAGATTTAGCCTTTATCATTGGAGCAAAAAACCCTGAAAAGTAAAACATAAAATATATAAATTTATAATAAACCTACAAAAATCCATTAATAAACTAAACGCAGTATAAATAACATAGAAAAAAAGCATACGAAATGTTATACATATTAATAATATGAAAACCCAATTAAAAATGTATAAATGTATAATAAACTCCTCAGATTTCAGCTATATTCGGTATTTCATCATAAAAAAGCTGAAAAAAATAAAAATAAATAAAAATAACAATTTTAAAAAATTAAAAAAAAATAATTAAATAAAATAAAATAATAATTAAAAAAATAATAAAATAAAAGCTGAAATAAAAAAGCCTTAAAATAAAAGCTGAAATAACAGGTCTAGCAAATTTTACACAACTCTGGATTCGAACCCGGGTCGAGAACATGGTACTTTCCAAATTGGCGACCTTCCGAACGCGCCACGATGACGCGGTGTTTTATTGGGTAAAGTGAATCATATTCGCTATTGGAAAGTTGTGGGCTGGTGATTATACATGTCAGAGGAGTTTTTAGTCAGAAATAAGTTAGCAGGATAGAAGCTTAGTCTTTAGCTCTTCAATAGACACAAAGATATAGGCGAGGAGGATTGCAGTAGCGATTAAAAAAGATCTCGTGTCACTTAACGGGGTTGATTCGAATTTTCCATCGCGTTTCGAGAGTATCAATATGCCGTTGGATCTGATCCATTTTAGAGTATAAAATCTGACTTGAAAGATTATTATTTTCATTTATTATTCTGGTTTAATATATGACTTGAAACTTTTTGATTTTATTTATTTTTATTTTTTCGCTCGCTGTTTGCTAACTAAACCTAACGTGGTCGCCATTATCTAGAGGGGTGATTTCACAAACTGTAACAGCTTCCATTTACCGGACGCACCTCCTTATAAATTGTTGGTTTTTTATTAATTAATTAAAAATATAAAAACATATTCTATCGGATCAAATTGTGAATCTAAACCATTCTCGAATCAACTAAATTGCGCACACAAAATTTCATAAAAATCAGTCCAGTCGTTTAGGAGGAGTTCAGTTACATACACACGGACAGAAGAAATATATATATAAGATATATATATATATATATGTACTATTATATATATATACTATTTAGCGCATGCATGCTGTTTTAGGTATATTACAAAAATGGAAGTATGACTGGAAGGGTATGAAAAAATGTGTAAGGTACAAATATGGGATACCCAAAACAGGTAAATTCACTACCCAGAAACATTACACCCTGAAACAGTATTTCATTTTTACAGTGTTCTTTTTCCAGAAAAACTTATAATCAACAAATAGTAAGTATGGAGGTGCAAAGTGACTGTTTATTACAGGTCTACATTTCTGAACTAAACATTTTGTTAATCTCTAAAAAATAGACTTTTAAGAATTCAAATGTCTGTTATAAAACTGAAGAATTTTTCGAGTGGTTTATATTTTGCAGATTTCTTTGCCATCATTTGACATCTAATTTGCCATCACTTTTCCCCTTATTGTTGACTGCAAGAATCTATGAGTAGAGCATTCGCATGATGATCTAAATAATTTTGTTTGACCTTCATGTATAGGGGGTTTGGGGTGCCTTGAGTGGATGGCGGATCTGTACCGTCCATCCGGCATCCCTGGGCCCTACACTAATGAAAAATGTCACCGAACATGGGAAATTAACCCTCGACTGCGTATGCAGGTATTGCTACGTAGCGACTGGTCTTCAGTGACTTTCATGGGTGATACCAGCCGTACTGGCAGGTCGGGACCCGTATCTAAAAGTCTTGACCTTCATGTATTTAATTAATGGGCCATAGTATAAAATGAAAAAAGTTTTAAACATGTTTTTAAATATGTTATATATATATATATATATATATATATATATATATATATATATATATATATATATATATATATATATATATATATATATATATATATATATATTGCTTTTTTTCTGGGAGTACGCCGGGCTACGGCGTATCCCCACCTTTTTTTAAGTATTATTTTGGCTTAACTTAACCGAAATTTTAAGAAACTTACGAAGCATTTGATAAATATAACAAAAAGTATTTTTTTTTTCAAACTGCGAATTTTTAGTTCCCCTGGGACGTATTCTCGTAAATCAATATATATTTTTCTGTGTTTCAATCTCTGTTTCATGAACAGATCAAGATATCCCGCGAAAGGAAACAAGACAACGGTGCAACGACGTATGACATAGATAAGGATAGATGTTATCGTGGTCTCCTAGATGGCAGTATCCTTGCAAAGGGACGTGCAGAGGGACGTCCCTTTGCGGGGCAGAGGGAAAGTCGGGCAGAGGGAAACGGGGCAGAGTAACGGGGCAGAGTAACGGGGCAGAGGGAAAAGTCGGAAGAATGCAGTAAGCGAAAGAGTATGTCATCTTCCAGGAGGTTCCCATATACAAATAAGAAAGGAGGACCCGCCAATATGTCCTATCTCATTCTATGTAAATCTGAAAATATCTATAGAAAAGAGATCACTAGACGATGAAGAAGCCGATTTACCTAAATGGGCCAGAGTGCTAGATCCAAAACAATGGGCAGATGAAGTTCAAAATCATTTGACGTTTGGGGAGGCAGAAATAAGGAATTTACCAAGAAGACTTCGCTCGAATGAAAGGGAGATGATACAGAGTTTCCGAAAATACATGGAGGAAAAAATAATTCCAGAAGGATTATTTCAATTAATACACCATCTCGATATGATTCTGATACCTTCAAGTGAATGTGAAAGGTTTTTTTTGACAGATGAAGCTTATTGTAACCCCTTTAAGAACTTTATTGTTGACTAAAACAACACCGGCAGTGATGTTCATCAAAATTGTTGGGCCTCCTCTAGTCAGTTCAATCCAACAAAATGTGTAGAATCTTGGCTGCTTTTTGGACATCATTCAACAATAGACGCAAATAGCAAAAGAAAGAAATCGAGACATTTAACCTCCTAAAGGCATGTGTCAGATTTGGAGTTTATTATAAAATGTTTACAATTTTTTTTTAATATTTCTAAAATTAATTATTTTAAAATTTTGTTTAATTTTTCGAATCAATAAATAGAATTAGATTTAATAGATTTATTATTTTATTTTATCAAATTTCTCCAATAAGTTCCACAATGAAAAAAAAAAATGACCTTTAACATCTTCCTAACCATACATTTCTCCTGAATCTACAAAAACAGTAGTAAAGATACACACCTTTATTTGTGAAAACACAGTATAGCGACCTATTTTTTTTTGGAATATATATATATATATAAATATACATAATTGTTTTAATGTTGTTGACAGTAGTTAGGTCACTTGGTCATTAATAAACTTTATGATCAACCTCGATGAACAACAACTATCTCAATATAGCGTTGGTCATAATCCTGGAACCTCTAAAAGTATAGAGCCTCGTTGATTAGGAGAGCACTCGAAAACCCCAAAAGAATTTTGCTTTGAAGACACACTTTGGGCAATAAATTAGCTCGAATAATATGTAGAAATGAATTATTCGCCTCGTGTACTATCTGAGATTGCGTCACGAGTTTTGAGTCCGCCTGTTGCCATTCTCTCTTTTTCTTATCTCGAGCCGTAGTATCGGAATCAGAAGATGCGCCGTTCGCGGACAGTGTTCTCTCCACCCCTCCACCCTCTCGAACGAACTGGAAAATTAATGATCGACAAAGACAGATCGCTCGTTTTAAGCATCGAAGTAACTAAAGGCATTTCTAAACGACAACATCCTTCCCTGTTACAACAAATCGGAGTTGCTTTTCCGCTAAAGTGCTGTCCAATTAGGGACGCCGGTGCCTTTAAGAGCGCGCGGTAGTCATGGCGACAGGGAGGGGTCAATGGGCGGCCCATGCTAATGCCGAAAGAGGGACTTTGTTCAAAGGGGGAGCATTTATAATTGGGCTTTAATTAGAAAAGTTGGGTCGGAAAGGCAGCAGCAGCACAAGAGATGGGTATCTGCGATGCTGACCCTTCAAAGGTCCGGATTATAATTGCAAACGAAAATATTTCTATTCTCTTTTAAGCGAGAAATGACAGTCCAATGTCGGCAAAACAATTTATTTCAATGTGTGCCGAGGAATGGCAGCGAGGCTTCTCATGTAGGATTGGCTATGGACGCTTGTTTAGGCGCGCATACCGTATCTGCTAATGTGTTCATAAAATGTTCATGTTTTCGTTGGCGAACTTAAGTAATCTGTAAATGCAAGATACGTGTGTATGGGAATACTGAAGGAATACTGTTGTCTGAAATGCCCAAGGGCGTAAAAGTTATAAAATGCTCTAAATCAGTGATTCTCAACCTTTTTATACTTGAGTACCACCTGAGAACTTTGTAGGGTCGAGGCGTACCACTGGTTATGTTATAACTATTTAGTGGTTTTAATAAATCCTATACACATAGGAATGAATTTACAAAATGTGTTTACGTATAAATAAAAGGGCGTGGGGACCCAGATGCCAAAGGCAGTGAGCCAGTGATCTGAATGTCTCTGTTTTGATGCCGGTTGCTCACAAATCCACCGCCATGTACGCTAATGGCGGCTGGTGCACGAAAAATCTGTCGTGGCTGCAATGTCCTCTAACTTCTCAAAATTTACCTCTGGAAGTGCGGGATCAAGTGTACCGTTCTCGTCACTTGACTCGGTTCAAAATTACGGGACTGGTCCTTTAGCCAAGTCGGATTCCGACCCTTGTGGTGCTAATTCTAAACCGGAGCCGCACCATTCTGCCCAATAACCTTTATGGACTTGATCTGATGTACTGTCGGTCAAGGGGAATAAGCCACAATAACAACAACAAGTATAAATAAAACAAAATACAGAAAATAAATCCATAAAACTAGAAAAAGCCCTTTATACGTAATTGTTATTAACAAATGGGCAAATACAATTTCCTAAGAATAAAATGTCTTTATCAGGAGGCTTAAAGAGAAACTTGCTGTTGCTTATGCTTATTTCCTATTAGAGCTTCTATGTCAGGTTGAACCAGCCTATTGTACTTATTATTATTGAACCCTTCTGAGTACCATCTCATATGCTCTCGGGTACCAACAGTGGTACGCGTACTACCATTTGGAAAATATGTTCTAAATCATTTATGTGTCTTTCGTGTAACAATATGAATGCAGGTAAAGACACATTTATCGGTTGCGGGTGTGTACAGAAACTAAGATAGAGGTCAATTAACTTGTTTTCTTCCGTGATGACCAGCTTACTTATTTTTCGCTTTCGGTGTCAATTACTGGAAATGTATTAACATAACCCTTACATTCATAGAAGAATATGTCAGATTTCATGGGCTTGTTCAGAATAATATGCGTTATAATTCAAACATTGAATTCACAGTAAAATGGTTTTTGTTTTATTTAAAATCCAGAACAGTAATTTTAAGTTTTTATATCAGGAAACTACTACAACTAAATTTAATTTTATGCTTATGTAAATTGTGCATTATAAATAAAATGTAAAAGCAGCGGAATATGCTCGTTTAAGATACACTGGTGTAAGAAATTAAGAGAATTTGCAGACTTGGTCGATTATCTCTAGAACTACTGTACCGATTTTAATGAAATTTTATATGTACATACATTGATACGATACAAAACAAATAACCATTCAATAATTGTAATACACACGCATGATCGTGCCTAACAGTCGATGGAGTCGGAAGGTATGAAACAGCGGGTGCAAAATAAACAAAAAAATGGGTCAATAGATGGGTTAATAAGGGGTATGGACCCCTATTACAGATATACAGGTCTCGCAGCGTGATTTCATACTTGAAATAAGGCAGTTTATCATTTCTTGTGACAATTGGTCCCATTCGTTCAGCAACACTGTTTTCATTCCCTGGATGGTTCTCGGAGGGAGGGGGGGGGGGGTGCGAGTTGCAATTGCCCTCCCCAGAGCGTCCCAGACATGCACTATAGGGTTAAGGTCTGGAGATCTGGCTGGCCAATCCATCCGGCGAATATCCTCACTCTCTAGAAATTCGTCGACCAGAAGAGCTCTATGTGGCCTCGCGTTATCGTCCATTAAAATGAACTCAGGGCCAACTGCACCCCTGAAAAGGCGAACATAGGGCTCCAAGACCTCATCCCTATACCTCACACCAATGGTCGGCAAACCGTGGCTCGCGAGCCACATGCGGCTCTTTGGCCCCTTGAGTGTGGCTCTTTCACAAAATACCACGTGCGCGCGCGCACGTACAGTGCGGTTGAAACTTCGTGATAACTGGTTTTCTTATTTCTATTTTTACATACTTAGTTGGTGTTTATGTGTCTATATCTTTAGGCGAGTGCTCTGAAGCGGCTTAATGAGAAAACATTTCCAGAAAAATTAAATGTCAACGTTTATCGTCAAGTCGTACCTTTGCATCGTGTTCTACAATGTATTACTTCCGAGAGCGTGTCCCCGCAGGAAAGACTAGACTAGTCAAAATGGCTTCGAATATAACCAACCAGCAAGTCGAAGATCTTAAATCGGTTTCAGCTTTATCAATAGCATTGACGAGTCTTGTGCCATAAATGATACAGCTCGTTTAACTTTTTGTACGATTTATTTCATCTACAGATCCTAAAGAAGAACATTTAGGAGTATTGCTACTCAAGGTCAAACACGTGGAGAGGATATAGCAAATGCTGTATTTGAGTGCATTGTAAAACATCATAATCAACTCGATAAAATTGTCTCAATTTCAACAGACGGGGCGAAAAGTAACACCGGCGTAAGAAACGGGTTAGTTGCTTTTTTTGAAAGAAAAATCACGAGATACTTACAATGAGTCCTTTACCCTTGTATCCTTCATCAAGAAGCGCTTTGCACTCAGACATTTCCAGAAGAAATTTGCAAAGTTATGGAACTGGTGATTAAGATTAACGACTCCATTATAGTAGCTAAAGCTCTTAATCATCGCCAATTTAATCGCTAATTAAAGAATTTTTAGTTGAAATGGAGAGTGAGTACGCAGATCGTCTACTGCATAACAAGGTATGTTGGTTATCAAGAGGAAACGTTTTAAAACTCTGCGCTTCCTCAAAAACAGAAATTGAAGCATTTCTTCTTGAGAATGGTGTTCACTATTCAGAACTAACGACGGATCAGTGGATCCAAAAATTTTATTTCTTGGTACACGTTACGTCTCATCTAAATCAGCTTAACTGTAAACTGCAAGGGAAAGGAAACACAATTTTTTCGAAGTTAGAAGACGCTATTTCATTCGGAAACAAATTATCTCTTTTGCAAAAGATTTTCATAGAGAAACTTAGATTTCACTTTCCAACCCTGTTGAAACATCGCCAAGAAATAATTCTGATATTCACATTTGCTATTTCAAAACAACACTTTAAAATATGACAGAATCTTTTCTCAACAGGTTTCAGGAAGTCAGAAACAGCAAAGCGACATTAGCTTTTGTTAAAAAATCTCTTAATACTATTGTAACAGAATTAAATTTTTCTCCCTTTAATATTGACACTGGCAACTTTGAAATGGAATTGCTGGATTTAAAAGAGTTGTGGAGCTCGAAATTTGAACGCCTTTGTGCTGATATAGAAATATTGGAGAAAAAACAAATGTGAACTTAGTTCACAGCACAAGTGGTCTGCTTTGAAAGACCTGGAGAAAGAAGATATGTTGATTTTTAACACCTGGAGTAGTATTCCTGACTCATATAATCAGCTGAAAAAACTAGCGTTTGCTCTGCTTTCCTTATTTGGGTCTATATATTCATACGAATAATCATTTTCAAGCATGAAGCTTATCAAGAGTACATTGAGAAGTCGTCTTATTGATGAGAACCTGGAATCGTGCCTAAAATTAAAAACAACATACACACCCGACTTACCCAAACTTTGCAAGGAGATGTGAGGCTATTGTTCATATTAGTGTTTGTCTGTCGTTGTCATGATTTAATTTTATGGATACCGTACAATTTAATTTTATCAATAAATAATATGGATATAAAGTATGATATCAAGTGTTATTCAACACACCTATAGTTTAACTAAGACTTAAAACTTTAAGCCAAGTTTATTAAGTTAATATTAGGGAGCGCTGTGGAGTGAAATAAGTTAATGTGCCGAGGATTGAGAAAGGTATGTTGAGATGGTTTGGACATATAAAGAGGATGAGCGAAAGGAGATAGACGAAATAAGTATACGAGTGTGGATTTGACAGATGGAAGGGGTCGACCTCAGCATACGTACTTCAATCAGATTGAGGGCATTTTTAGAAAATGCCAGCTTAGGAGTATTAAGTTGGCCTTTGCCTATTTAAGTTAATAACAATGCACCTGCCTATATAGTTTAAAAAATTTGGCTCTCAAAAGAAATTTCAATAGTTGTACTGTTGATATTTGGCTCTGGTGACTAAATAGTTTGCCGACGACTGCCTCACACCATTCACAGTGCCTCTTTCAAAGACATGGAGAGGTGTGCGGCAATCCAACATGATGCCTGCCCAGACCATTGAACCTCCTCCACCATAATGGTCGATTTCGCGGACATTGGAGGGTAGGTAGCGGGTCCCTGGTTCTCTCCATATGGACGTACGGCGAGAATCGGTGTTTAGGCTGAACCGGGACTCACCAGTGAAGAGAACGGTCACCCATTGATCCATACTCCAATCTCTATGCTCTCTGAACCATGATAAACGGATTCTTCTGTTCGTAGAAGTGAGCGGGACGCAAACAGAAGGTCTTCTTGCAAACAACCCTCTCTCATGAAGTCTTTTGGAAACAGTCACCCTTGATACACGGGTTCCTGTGGCTGCATACATGTCACGAGAGAGCTGAGAGGCTGTAGCGCTCCTGTTACGCCTCGCTATAATCGACAAATGGCGATCTTCTCTGGCCGTCGTGGCTCTTGGACGACCTTGCCCAGGCTTTCTCTCCATGGATCCGGTATCCTGGGACTGTTTCCATAAGTTACACATGACGCTGGGCGTTAAATTGAACTCTCTAGAAATTTGGACTTGAAATTGGCCTGCTTCTAGCCTCCCCACAATGCGCCACCTCATTCCATCATCTAAACGTTGGTGGTTACTCATTTTTACTGTTACAATTTGAAATAACAGATTGCTGCAAAATAACACCATCTATTAATCCATTTTTTGCTTATTCTGCAACCGCTGTTTCATACCTTCCGACTCCAACGAGTGTTACGCACGATCATGCGTGTGTATTACAATTATTGAATGGTTATTTGTTTTGTGTTGTATCAATGTATGTACGTATCAAATTTCATTAAAATCGGTACAGTAGTTCTAGAGATAATCGACCAAGTCTGCAAATTCTCTTAATTTCTTACACCAGTGTATGTTATCGTCAAAAGCCTCAAGATAAAAACGAGTATGATTTTGAGGTTGCTCAAACTGAAAATATTTCATAAAATGTTCAAGCCTGCAAATTGGTACGAAGAAATTCTTTTGTTCTATTTAATAAGTGGTCTCTGACATAGTCTTGTATTTAAAAAAATATCCGTGGAATGTAGCAAAATATGGAAAATATTGGGCAAAATACGAGATAAAATTCAGAACTTAAAGATTCTTTAAAGTTATCGATGATATCTTATTCTTTAGATTCATATAGTTGATTTATTCAATAAAACAATTCCTTAACATTCAAAGAAAGCAGGAATTAGCGTAATTTGAATAGTGGTTCTCAGGTGTGTGGCATGACTTCGGGTTTCTGGTTGATATATAGTCTTAGGACATAGGTCTTACAACATACATAACAGACACTGCAGTTCAGATGGATTTATGTCTTTTTGAGCATAGATATATATATTTCGTTAAATCAACACTTGAGGATAAAATATGCAGTCATTCGCTCCAAAATTTCTGATAAAAGTGGCAAATGTCACATTAAAAAGTTTTAAAAAATATATTAATATTATTAAAAAAACACTACTGGGGATAATTTCCCTGTGTTGAAAAAAAACAAAACAAAAACACTGAAGCACTGATTCCTCTCAAACAATAGTCTAATTTAGAGATAGCTGTTCCGAAGAAAATAAACCTAATTTTATTCGATTTAACTATCTGCAATCCAGTTTGAAGAATACTATAAAGTACTAACGGACATTGTAGAACGGAAGTGAAAGCAACAACTGTAAGTGATTTACTATGATTGTAAGTGCCTGTACATAATGCGGAACTATTATATATGCATACAGAAAAGCGCCCTTTGATTGATATTCCGCTTGGCAAACTCTTTCGAGTTTGCGACGACAAAAACAAAAAAAAAACAAAGGAGCTCGTTTTGTAATCTCATGCATAGATGGCAGAATGGCTAAGGGGGCAGGCATTTGATATAGGGTCCAACATTTCTGAAGGCCATTGGTAAGGGAGTAGTGGGGATAAGGCGGCACGGGACGTCGCAACAGTTCGGAAGGATTTTCTGGTTGGCCGGGGAAACATCGCGGTTTCGTTATCGAAGTGTTCTTTAACCCCTTAATTAAAAAAAAACCCCAGTAATAAAAGTGCCTATTTTTTCCCCAAAGGATTCCATTTATTTCTTGATCTGCCACATTTAGTTTAAAATACCCATCCCCAATTACTTTATGAATAGTCTGGTGCTGCCATCTGGTATGTAAAATAAGAAATACACAATTTTGAGGGTAAATGAAATGGATTGTTTTAATCTTTTTGTTGCGTTACTTTTAAGCACTTCAGCCCATAAAAATCATGGGCACGAGAAATAGAAGGCGGAACCTCACCCCGTGATTTTGACGGGAGCGAGAAGGAAGGGGTTAAATACAACAATTCTGTAATCCAGACACAGAGGACATTAAGGACATGATTCGGGCTCTATGCAACGAATGCCGTTAATGCTCGAAAAACAATCCTCCGATGTGTTTCAAACGTGAGAGCAAGTGGGTCTGCATTACTAATGACACCACGTGGTCGTCCTCGGAACGTTAGAACACCTGAAAATGTCCAACGTGACTGTTTGTCCGTTATTCATAAGAAAGTTGCTACCATTCTCCAGGAGATGACTAACAGAGGGACAGAAAACTTTGAAGAACGGCTTTGGCAGTGCATCACAAATAACGGAACCACCTGAGTGATGTTATTTTCAAAACGTAGTGGGAAAAAATCTAGATTATAAGTATTTTTCAAGATTATAAAGTTTTTTCACTGTGGAATGTGGGAGTCTATTCTGCCGCTTCCTGTACATTTAGTATCTGTGGGCAGATACTAAATGTATTGATACTAAATGTATACCAATCATTTTCCCATAAAACCAGATGTTTACTAATTTCGATGGTGGAACTAGGATTTCCCTAACTGAAGCAGATGGAGCATATAAGAAAGATAATTGCAGATTGCCTCTTATGAGAAGAAAATATAAAAATCTTACGGATGATAGCAGATTACGACGAGTTTCACAATTCCGAGTACTTTACAGGGCCCAAGTAATAGCTAATCAGAGGAAACAAACTTTAAATGATTATGCCCCACAAGTAATAGTAATATCATATTAAAAATGATCGACAACAGTTGCAGAAGAAGAAAGCTAAGAAAAATGATGATGGAAATTTCTCTAAACATTTTTTTAAACTCAATTTTATGAGTTTCCTTATAAAACAATAGTCCTCTACACCAGAAAATGTTTAGTGATATGCACATACAATCCCATCTGATGCTGCCAGGCCTATATTTGTAAGGTGAAAACTAATTGCTTTCATTTATGTAGTAGAATTGAAGAGACTGTTTGTTAATGTTTTTATGTTGTACGTAGATGTTTTCAGCAGATATTTCGAGAATTTTATGATAAGATAGGGGAAAATATATACGTACATACTGAACATGAAATTATAGAAATTTGAAAAAAAATCATTAAACATAAAACAAATATGGTCATAAAGCAAATATGTATCTCCCTGTTAATGTGCTGGTAAAATGTTAAAATATTAGCGCAACAATGGTGCGACTAACTTTAGTGGTAGCGCGTTGGACTTGGGACTGGGGGTTGTAATGACTTTGCCTTCAATAAAAAGACTTCTAGCCTCTTGTATTTTATGCTTCAATTGCATTTCTTGATTAAATACAAGCTATTTACAAATGTACAAAATAAAACATGTTAAATTTGTGGGTTCACGCGGATTTGACGAGGAAGGTCAGACATGAGTTGTTGCTGCGCTCATTCAAGCAATTCGGCAGCATCTCGGCTTCAGCTCTACTCCATCTCTGGATACTGTGACTAACTAACTGACTCTCATCTCTGAATCACCGACTGACTCCACTCGTGTTCGGCGACTTTATATACCTTCGCGGAGCGTTCGGAGAATGTCTGGGCAACGTCTTTTGTCTGCAGCTCACCTTTGTGTCTAACCCATTGTCCCTACGCGCCATCGTTAGCACGCCCGGCCTATTATGTTGGCAGGCGACAGTCTGTCTGCTATTGTCAAAGGTAGCTTGAACCGATTATGTACACAAGCTGCGCGTTGGGTAGTCCTCCTGTAATTTCCATGCACAAAATATTTGCTATTATACGAGAGGCGTTACAGGGTGCTCGGTTCGAATCCCGACAACGACATTAAGTACCTTCGTGTCTAGGCCGGATATTCGCACGTTAAATCCTTAGACCAGAAAGTCCTTCTATGAGGTCAGAGAGGGTGAGAGAAGTACGATCCCCCTCCCCCCCCAGATGTCGGCCCTTTGCTTGCTTGGTCAAAATTGAGGCGGCACCAGGGAATGGTGGTGGTTCACCTATACAGTGTCCCCATTGAAAGCAACCAACTATTCTTACGGATTACTTGCGAATGTCATGTTGCTGCTGTGTACTTACCCTATTGGATTCACTCACCTCAATGTTAACCTATAGAACGGATTGCTGTCTTGGATTTAAATATTTAAAAAAAAAAATTGTAGTCCGTAACAGAAAAAGAAATGTTACACCTTGGGGCATTTTTTGTTTTTTTAATGCAAATAATTTAAATTATGTGGGGGGAAAATCTGGTACGGTGTGTTTTAAATGCTCCTTAATTCCTTTGGTGGATGAAATTTATAAAATGAATCCTGTTGCAAGGTGCAGAAAAATTCAGGCTGTCTGAAAATACTATCTTTATTGGAGTATCAGCATTTATGTAGCTGCCAACTGTGGACAAATTTTCTCAATAAGTTAACAGTGAGGTAAGCGAATCCAATAGGGTTAGTACACAGCAGCCTAAATGGACAAGTGCCCCGCATTGGCCTAAAGAAAGAAAAAAAAGGTGATTAATACTGGATGGTTGTTTAATTTTTACAAGTACCAAATAGTAAGCGATCAATTTGCAAATTAGAACATAGACCTAGTAAATGAAACATGGAAGAAGTTATAAACTATCCTTTATATTTTAAAAGGGAATTAAAAAGAATAACATACCTTTCATAATCAGTTTGATTTAATAAGTTCCTGCTTTACTCGAAAATTCAGATGCGTAATAATAGTGGAACATACGTCTTTTTTTAAGTTCTGTATAATGAAAGAAGACTTTTTCCCTTTGGGGTAAACACTGATAAAGCTGAAATTTATTACTAACTTATTTGGAAAAATCCCGGCCATCTAAAATGCCATAGCTTCCAAAGACATGCTTTTTTTTCTTTAAACAATATTCTGTCATTGATAGTTTTTCCTATCATTTTTCGTCGAAATGACCAACATTAATTCTTCATTTTTTCCCTGTAGATCGTTGCTTACTTTTCAGAGGCAGTTTCAAATGCTTTTTTAAGACAAAAATCATTAAATATAGGTTACGGAAAAATGGACTCTCATATTGCTGAAGGTCACTAGAAAGGGAGTGGAGGTGGTAGGGCGGCAACAGTTTGGGTGAATTTTTTAATTGACAGCAGACACCATGAGATGGTCTGGCGAACATCGCGGTTTCGCTATCGAGGCTTTCTTTAAAACAATTCTGTAACCGCGATACAGAGGACATTTAGGAGGCACTTCGGGCTCTACGCAACTGATACCGTTCCTAATCGAAAAACAATCCTGCGATGGATTTTAATTGTGAGAGCAAGTCGGTCTGCATTACCAAGGAAACCCAGTGGTCGTTCTCGGAACATTGGAACACTTGAAAACGTACAACGAGTACTTTTCGAAAATATAAAGATTGTTTCTATAAATTGTTTCGTTATTACCCTTTGAAATGCGGAAGTCCATTCTGCAGCAGCCTGTAATTCCATTAAAAATTTCTTTCCGGGAGTTCCATCAAAAACACACTTGGAATGTGTTAAATTGAGATACGTTGAAATACAGGTTTTGAAAAATATTATGTATGCAAGATAAAAAAAGATTATGCATATTTCTTTTTTTATGAGAAAGTTATAACCGATAAATAAAATTTATTTTTTAATTATGTAGTTGATAGCATATTTTAGCATTTTGGTATACTTTTTTAATTCTATTTTTCAGATGAAATAATTGTTAATATTTTGATAATAGCATAAACTTAATACTTTGTTAATATTATGCTTAACATTAAATTGAAAAAAAAATTTCATTGGATAAAGCGGCGGGCACACACTTTTACGACATTCACTTCGTGTAATGCGAGATTTCTTGATTGCTTGTAATGGGGGAATTATATAGGTGGACCAACACCACTCTCTGGTGCCACCTTAATCTTGATAAAGTGGCCCCAAGGGTGACATCTGGTTGGGTCGTACCCTCGTCCTACCCACCCACATACCCCACGATGGACTTTATTATCTACGGATTTAATGTGCTCATATCGGCGTAGACATGAAGTTATTCAGTGACGCTTGTCGGGATTCGAACCGAGCACCCTCAATGCCAAATTCCCTCACGCTAACCACTTCATGCTTTTGGATCGCTTTACATTAAGAGATGAAGATTATTTTAAAATCCTAAATTATATATATATATATATATATATATATATAAAGTAAAACATCTCTAGCCGGATACCCTTATTCGACGACCACCTCTCTAAACGGCCAAATTTGTTCAGAATCGATTCAAGAGTCCATAAACTCAATGTCATAGAAGAAACCTCTGTTCGATGACCACCCCTCAAACACCCACTTTTTTCGGAACCATGACTCCCCGCCGTAGAGAAGTTTCTCTGTATATATATATATATATATATATATATATATATATGTTTGTGTGTATTTGTATATGATCATCTATATACAATTTCTTAAGAGTCTCATATGAAAGAAATTTATTTTCTTTCAGTTATTTTCTTTCAGAAATTTCTTTTGTATAAGAAAAAAAAACCCAAAAAACTCAGGAGCGTTCTTTTTTTTGTTTTTAATAATAATAGTTTTACAATACTTGTAAAATGATAATTAGCCTTGAACAAAGCTCATGAGAACTTTTTAATTTGATGATACCCTTTCCTAAAAGATACGCTATCTATAAATCGTAGTTGTTTTTTTAGTTTAGAGTTTGAATGATCTTAGCATTTGTGCCTAGAATTGACCGAAAAATCACAAAGCATGTCATTATTTAGTTTCCGAACGTCGCTCTCTCAACTACCTAGAGGAATTTTGTGTTCGAAACTTTCGCATTCATGAAATTCAGTATATTTTCAACAATACTTACGCGATATTGAATCTCTATCTTAACCCTATATATTTCAGTAAAGAAAACATTCTGCAGATCGAATAAAATATTTTCTCACCGATAATTGACGAGAAACTGCGCATGCCCCAGCTGATATTGGAGCATAAGTTTTGGCGCGAAACCTACACAAAAGACATTCTACTAACAAACTCTCTTTATCCAGTGTCACTTCACTTTTTGCCCCGGGGCAAAGAGGTACCTCGGAATTTACCCTATTTACCTACAACCCATCGATTTCAACTTAAAGAAACTGGCAACACGGAAACGGCCAATAAGGGAAGGCATATTTATCGACGTCACATCATTACACATCCAATTACGGCGGGCGTTTTTCGGCGGCACTCGAGCAAAAAACAAAGCTCTTTTACATAATCTACATCCTTTGAGGGACCGAAAAAAGATCAAAACGCAGTCTGTGTCCCGCACTGATTGATACAAGCCGCCCTGTGTTTGGGGACAGTCTAAAAATTACATTTCGGACGAGTCGAGGTAGCTATTTCATCTCGGATATCGTCGCAGATCATTTAAATATTTACTTGCAGAATTCAGGTTAATACTAATTCAACCGGAATTTTCCTGATGTGTAAAAAAAAGTATTTAAAAATATATTTATGAAAACACTCATGTAACATTCAATATTAGATTTCTCACTTGTAGTAAATCTCGATATATTTGTAATATGTCTGTAATATTTTTGATTGACAGTTTAATAAATACTAACGGTGTATTTATAAATTTATTTTTATAAATTTTAGGAACGTTAAATCATAATTTTTGGGATCTCTTAAATTTTCCCAACAATTTCCTTGCATGTAGATTGATTATCTGATATCGCGATACCTATTGTTTTTACGTACGTTCAATAAAAATTACACATTTTAGCTCTCTTTCATATAGTTATAGTTATAGTTATAGTTATAGATATAGTTTAAAGAAGTGAGGCATAAACTGTGGGTCACGATCCCCTGAGGCGCCGCGGATACTCTGAAGTCAACTTATATCATACCGAATTATTTAATTAAAAATGTGCTTTAATTTTTCTATAATTACACAGTTTTAATATTCTTATTTGTATAATATATATGTTAAAAATATATGATAATAGGTTTCCCGGGCGAAAATCTTGCTTGCGATTTTACTTTTTGTCTTCGACTTTCACATCCTTTATTTTGATTTAAGACCTTTATTTTGATTATCCGTTAATTATGATACAGATTAGCTTTCCCTTGATAGCTTGGTAGAATTTTGCCATATGCAATTCAATTGTGTACATAGAATTGAATAAATAAAATTAACTCTTAAAAGGCATACCAAAGGAAAATATCACTCATAAAATGCTCTTCATGAGGAAAAATAGATTTTAGTCCAAACAAATTGTTTTTACATGCAAAAATAATAATGTACACCTATGCGGATGCTACCAAGGAAGAAACTTAGTAATTAATTCCCAGAATGATAATAAAAGCAGACGATTTTAAAATCTGAAAGTTCAGTGATCGCGCGCACGCCATTTAGCGGAAGAAAAAAGTTTATAATGTTTATACTTAAAAAAAAATCAATATAATACAATGTATATTTCTAAATGAACAATTCGTTAGAAGTGGAGATCTTAATCTTTAAAATGGTACCTCATTTATCAATTTTGGTTAAGTATAAAGGGAGAAAAAGGGATCATCAGAAAATAATCACCTTCTAGAAATAATATATCTATGGTGCCCGGTATAAAGGGCTTAAGTCGAAATCAGCGATTTAAATATACCAAGTCATTTGCTTTTATACCAATAGCAGAACAATAATTTCGACTTGAACCTTTTGTACATAGAAATGTACTTTTGTATACAAACTTGATAGACTTAAGCATCTTATACAAGTCAAAAGATTTTTTTTTAATCAATACTAAGAAATATCTAAAAATCACTTTTTTTTCACTTAAGCCCTTTATACCGGGCACCATAGATAATTAGATGATAATGTTTAATAAGGTGTGAAACAGTCTTGCAAGGCTATTCTTACATTGCTTCCATTCACTTCTACCAGACTAGGTTTTCAAAATGAGTCTCTATAAGAACAACGACTAAAACCTAACCCGGAAGATGATACGACAGTAGCACTCTCAAATACTGTTTCACCAAATGAGGCGGTAAAAGGCAAAGTGGTGTAAGTCACATTTTCAACTTTTTTTATTTGAGGGTAAAAATGTAATCTCTATGTTCAATTTGTAGTGAAATTGCAAATAAATAATATTTGCAATATTATAATAATTATTATGAATTATAATTTGTTCAGTTTATAGTGGATTTTTTTGTAGATTTTGCAGTAAAGCGCTTTTGACTTAAGCCGGCCACTCACGTAGACTTCTATCATCTGGGACGCCGGGAGTTTTCGCCCCTCGAACGCCTGGCATCGGCCACTCACGGGGACTCTCGGTGTCCAAGGCCACCTGCCTTCGCACACTCGTTATGCCCGATTTAGCTCAGTTCATGTAGGTCTGTCGTGGTGTAATTTCGCTCACTATGCTCTCTCGCAAAAAATGAGCTGCATTTTTTGTCGTTTTATAATTCACTCAATATCGTTATTGTTTTCCTCCTTTAATTTGTTTATAAGAGCACAATTATTTCGTAACTTTAAATACACGTTATGAACGTGAAATAGTGTAAAGTATCGAATTCAGAGGCACAAACTTACTCATAAACATATGTTTTCGATATTTGTAGTAAGTTTCTTAAAATTTTCTAATCTTTTTAAATCCAGTTTAAATGGTTATTTATTTGCCGATTCAAGTATCCATACTCTTCGCTTTAAGTATACACACAATAAATCATATTAAAGCTAAAAAAAATAAAAAAAACATATTCTTTAAATTCAAAATTAGAATTCGAATTCGGTCGTAAGGAACTATGTTGAATTATTTAGCGTTCTCCTTAAATTTGAAGTAAGTGATATTAATGTAATAGTGCATTTTAGGCATAAACATTTTCTCCCCTCCACAAAGAAAAAAATTGTCTGTGATTTTCTTTTAAATTAGATGCCCTGATTTTATAAACCACTTAAAGTGGTTTTATTCTTTTCCTTTAAGTTTTAAAGCGCAATTATTTCGTTACTTTATGTATGTGATTTTGAAATATGTTGTGAAAAGTATCGAATTCAGACACTCGAAACTGCTAATTAATGTGTCTCCAATATCTGTAAAGAAATACTTTTAAGATCCCTAAACCATTTGTAAAGCCAATTGAAATGTTATAATTTTTTCGATATTTCTTAAATTACTAGTGGTTAGCCCGTCAAAAATGACGTGTTAATTTTAATTTTTATCAATTTACATCTGCAAAGTCAATATTATTTGTATACTTATAATAGCTTCTCTACTTTTTTTTATTAAATTATACACATTTTTAATTAATTAAAATTATACTATATACACTCATGGACTATATACACTCAATATCTATATACACTCATGGACAAAAACATTAGCGCACCAAGAAGGAGTCGTCAAAATGAAACGAAATTTTACATACGTAATGACTACTTTGATATAAGTAAATGATAAGAAAATCAAAGAAAAAGGATAATTTATTTCAGAGAAAAACGCAAAAGAACGGAGGAGTTAATACTCCGTTGGACCCCCTCTAGCGCGAATGCACGATGCGATACGATCGGGCATTGAGTCATGCAAGTTCTGTATGATGTCTTGAGACATTTCGTTCCATATTTGCTGTAACCTTGCCTCTAGTTCGTTCAAACTCGTGGGATGCCCAACTCGTCGTCCCAAATGATCCCAAATATGCTCGATTGGAGACAAATCTGGGGATCGGGCAGGCCAAGGAAGGGTAGTAACAGTGCGGAGACAGTCTTGTGACACCCTTGCCGTATGAGGCCGAGCATTGTCTTGTTGGAAAATGGCTCCTGGGAGCCGTTGCATGAGTGGCAACACATGTGGTTGCAGGATTTCATGAACATACCGCTGGGCTGTCATGGTGCCACGGAACAATACTAGGGGTGACCGTGTATTGTAGGCAATGGCACCCCATACCATCACACCAGCTGTGGGAGCGATGTGTCGCTGTACAGCAAAGGCAGGATTGAAGCGTTCACCACGGGCTCTCCACACACGAACACGATTGTCATCACTGCCGAGATTGAATCTGGATTCGTCGCTAAAGACGACCTGGTTCCATTCCGCTGCAGTCCTGTTTCCTCGTGCACGGCAAAACTCCAAACGGAGGCGTCGATGGGTGGGCGTCAAGGGCAGCACACGTAATGGGCGCCGCGATACCAACTGTCCTTCAGCCAGGCGCCTTCGTATGGTTCGAGAAGACACAGAGGTCCCTAGTGAAGGTGCTACCTGTGCCTGGATGGCGGCCGATGAAGCAGTTGGCTGTACGCGGGCATTTCTTACGATGTGGCGGTCTTCTCGACGATTGGTCTGTCGAGGGCGTCCTGAGCCTGGTCTTCGTGTACATGACATCTCTGGGGTCCACTGGTCCCAACACCTCCTCACAACACAATCAGAGCGGCCTAATTGACGAGCCACCTAGCTGACTCACCTTATTCACCTAGCTGACCACCCAGCTTCCATCATCCCGACGATTCTCCCCCTCTCAAACTGCGACAACTGCTTATATTGTCTTCGAACACGGTGTAATTCTATGTCTATCTCAGCTCTTCCTTTGTAAATGATTCAGCACACTCGAACAAGCTTTGGTTACCTGTTTTATACTCCACAGAGTACGATGTTCAACGCCCTCTACCGGCTATACGTAATGCGCAATCACGCTGCATTTCTAATCATTTGCATATCTCCCCTACATGTACCTTCATTGCAAGTTTCGTTACGATCCCGCAATTATTTCTTGGTTACTAATTTTTTTGTCCATGAGTGTATATAACAGTTCCGTAACTGACTGACTGACATATAACGCACAGACCAAACCGCTGGACCTAAAGGGCTGAAATTTTGCATGGCGATTCTTCTCATAGTGTAGGGGTTCACTAAGAAAGATTTTTGAAAAATTCTTCTTAGATTTTTTAAAATTAAATTTTTAATATTTTAATAACTTTTTTTGAGTTTGCATTTAAAATAATAATTTGAGGGTTATAAAATTTATAACACGAGAAAGATTATAAAAATTCCTTTAAAATGAAATCTTTTTTGGATTTTTAATTCCATTTTCTGATTTTTGGTGAATTTTTAAAGATTAATTTATAGAATTTAATTTATTAAATGATGATCACGTGATTTCTATTTCTGGTACTTTAAATTAGTTTATCGTCATGTGCATAACAACGAAATAGACAAAAAAAAATTTTCTTTCTAGCTAATGCGGCAGACGATTGAACATTATCCAAAAAAATATTAAAATACAGTAAAAGATATGTTTCTCAAACTGTACTATATTCTTTAGTATGTTCTATTGGATTTAATTTGAATATTTTCTTCTACATTATTTTGTCTATTAAAGCTTAATTTCAATTTATTTTATTTTTAAAACGCAATAATCACAGTACATTTGAATATGGCATCAAAAAGGAAAAAGCGTTCCAGGCAGAGAGATAGATATGTGCTATTATTAGGATTATACGAATTCTTGTTTTTATGTAAGATACAAATAATAATATAACCCAGTTTTATAAACCACTAAAAATAGTTTCATTCTTTTGGTAGGAAGTTTGAGCTTATTTTAAAATTTCAGAGTGGGTTCAAAATCTTCAAATAAGGCCCATTTTTATTTTCTTAGTATTTTGGAATAAAAAATTAAAACCTGAAACTCCTCGCTAGGTGTCTCTGTGAAACTTTGTACAGGTTTCCATTGTTTTTTTAGAGTTAAAATTCTGAAAACGTTTCCCCGAAGCAAAAGTTACACCAAAATATTAAACTTTTATTTTGCCGTTTAAAAATTTATTCAACACAATTTTTATAAATCCTTAAGATAACTTATCTGGTAACCTTCCCCGTGCACTAAAGGAAAAAAAAAGTATGTAAATAGTGCCGGTTCGGAAAATTTATTAGCGGAATCAAAAATTTAGTATTAAAAAACAAAATTTTAAATATTTCAAGAATTTTACATATCCACAAGATATAAATATAATTGGAAATATTATTGGAATAATCTTCTGATTTAACCTTCCATAGACCCGGTAATTTTCTATACAGTTCAATGAACGGTATTAAAAATTCGGGATTAAAGAATAATTTTTCAACTTCCATTTTGTTCGAAAACAAGCGGTAAACTAATAGAAACTAAAGCCGGTGAACCTTCAGGCGTCTGGTATCTCGCGTCCAGGACCCCACTGACGGAGACTTTTGGCACCAGGAATTCTGTCTGGTCTGAGATTCCAGACACCAGATTTTTGTCATCTGACGTCTCACCAAGTCACCCCACTGACGGAGACTTTTGGTGCCCCAGATACCAAAAGTCCGTCGTCCCAGATGACGGAAGTCTACGTGAGTGGCCGGCTTTACACCACTTTGCCTTTCACCGCCTCAAATGTTGAAGAATTATTTATATCACCATATATTGAAGAGGTCCATGCTGGGTTCCTTCTCATTGTATTTTAGTTTTTCTATTTTAGTTTTCTAAAAAAACAAATGAAGTTTATAATTTTAAATTTTTTAATACGAAGCTTATAAATTTGAAATCCCGTTTTTTTAAAATTTTAATGTTTGTTATATTTTACCTAAATGAAATACAAATAATACTGATATTTAAAAAGGAAGTTTGTGTCCCGCGAGATTTGTCAGAAACAAGTGCAGAATTTAAACAAGACTTTTTTATTGTTTTGAGTGTTATATTATGCAAAGTGAATATATACCCAAAATCAACAGTTCAACTATTTTCAAAATGGTTTGTCAAAATGTGCTTATTTAATCCTTTTTTTGGTTAATATTTAAAAAAATCTGCTATTACCAGAATTTTTTTTTATCGGGTCATTTTTTTTTATTTAAAGAAAATGGGTCACGGTCGAAAAAAAGTTGGCGCACCACGTTTAAAGTTTCAGTTTTCCTGTAAAGGATTTTTTACTGCATCAACAGTATTAATGCCATGTAAGCAACAAGTAATATGCACAAGAAAAAATTTATCGCATAAAAAAATGAATATGATTGTCTTTCGAACTCCTTTTCCTTCAAATAAATTTATGTTGTTTTGATAACACTACTTGTTCTCTAGTAAATTACATATAGATTTTAGGGGTTATAAATTTTTTTATTGCTTCAATAACATATGATTAACTTCTCGAGTACTTCGATAAACTCTTTACAATAGTTTAGTTTTCTATTTCTAGATTAGGAAATATCGAAGTAGAAATATATATATATATATATATATATATATATATATATATATATGTGTGTGTGTGTGCGTGTGTGTGTGTGCATGCGTGTATGTTTTGTGTGTTATATATAATAAAAAACGCATTTCTCATTCCCTAACTTTATTTGCCTGAAAAATTACTAATTTTACTTATATCTTTTAAACTTTTCGTAATTTTTACGTAAACAATACATTAAGGCAAGCTCCGAGCTTTCAGTTTTAGATTTGGAAGTGATTATCATAGAAGTCGACGTTAGATATTTTCTGACCTTATGACAATTCTGATCACAGGAAGGGTCCACTTTGGGAAATTTGGGTATGAAGTAATGTGTAAATGTGTTTTTACACTTACTTTCTTAAGAAAAAATTTACGAGGTTTCCCCGCTCAGGGAGGCCCTCATCTTGCTCTCAGGATGGTGAAAATTGGTTTCATTTATGAAACTGTATATTTTATTGAAGTTTGACCACTTGTTTCCCCACGACTACAATTTGACGATGTAATTCAAGTTCGAATATTTTAACCTAACAGATATATATATATATATATATATATATATATATATATATATATATATATATATATATATATATATATATATATATATACATATACACATACATACATACATGTTAAACAATTTCGCCTAGCATCCAGCGTATAACATTCTGAGTAGTAATTGTATTGGTTACAATGCCAAGTTTGCTTGAATTATATAAACCGACACCCGAGAAATCTTGACAAAACTTTCGGAACTGAAGATAAGATATAAAGTAGAGAAATTGGCAAACTGTGTTGTGCTTATCTGGATTTGAAGTATGCTCAAGGATATTTTACATATGTTTATTATAGAATGTCAAAACGTTATTACTTAATTTTGGAACATGCCAATCTAGACGCACCCAAAGTAATATCTACTGACGCTATTGAAAGTTAAAAATGAACGGTACTGTGGCCAAAGAAAACCGTCTTGGAATGTTATGTCATTCAGGGGCTGAGAAAGTTTTTATTTTCTATTTTTTCAATGCGGCAGGCCCTTGTCTTCTGACGGTAGGTACTGCTTCTGACATTGACCCATGAAGATCCTCTGGCTACTTTTTTATGGGAGCACCATATACTGTAGTTAAGCCAGAATTGCCCTCTCTGAAGGGGACGACACGGAAACGACCAAGACTTGTTCGGGATTTGAACCCAACCCCACTGCGTGGAAGCTCAGAACGCTAACATGCGGGCGGCGAGACTAACCGAGGAAGTGCAAAGGAAGAAATATTATGAGAAACGCGTGCTAATTTCATTCGCTCAGTACAAAATATAACGAATCTGCCCTAGTAAACACTTACGTACTTTTGTCGATACCATTACACTCTAGAGACAGCTGCATACAGTTGGTTCACCGGAGTTATCTGTACAGAATCTAAAATTCAGTTATATGTAAAGTCATCTAGATCTGTGTCTAGTTTATCAATCCTAGAGTTCGCGTTTTAATTTTTTACTAGTTGGTATCCATCAAAACATAACGGCTAGATAGTAAATAAATGTAATAATACACAAATCATATTCAACACATCATTTCCAAATGTTGAAAATCAAAATATTAAGACTGGGCTTGTGGCGGCCCAGTGGTACAGCGTGCTGGTTTTCGGTGCTGAGGGTGCTCGGATCGAATCCTGACGTCGCGCCACGAAAAATGCCTCCGTTCGTGTCGTCCCTTCATAGGGAGTAATGCTGTCCGCCTATATGGTGGCCCCACAATAAAATGGGCAGTAAAATTGCGGTGTAGTATAAGCGAATGTTTTACGACAAGTGCCTCCGCATTGGGGAAGAAATAATAATAATAATATTAAGACTAGAGAAATACACTTTAAAAAATTACTATTGAACCCAGCAAAAAGAAATAGGGTTACTCAACAGCGCGAAATAAACAATTTCTGTCAGGTTGAATTCTATATCTCACAAACATAATTGAAGCTAAAAATGGCTGAGAGAGAGCTAGAGAGATTTTTCGGATTAAACAAATTAACGTGTTTAAGTGGCCTCGTGCTTAGTAAGTATCTAAAGCCAGATTTAAACATGTCACTGGGCATGCACAGAAACAAATTAATGCGTTTATGAGGCCTCTTGCTCAGTGAGTATAGTATAAAGCCAGATTTAAACATGTCTCTAAGCATGCGCAGAAAGCAAATTTTAATTGTAAATTATCGCCAATTTATAGAATTTGCTGTAACAAAAAGGCAAACTACAGATTACAATCTTTCGTTTAAGAAGACGAAAATGAAGTAAACTGATGCAGTAGTTTTCTCTCGCGGACTGCCCAAAAAACCAGCTTAGCAACTTAAATATATAGATAGATAGCTTCATTCTGAAGACATTTGCCTAGTTCTTTTGCTTTTTAAATGTTTTCTGTCACCGAGGTACTAAAATTTTTTAAAAGGATTTACACAATATTAAAAAGGAAGTATGAAATGAGAAAACTAGAATTATATATATTTTAATGATGATATCCTTCAAATTCTGTTTGGTATATGAAACTTTATCGCCAACCCTAACTATGTATGTTATACTGGACGCATGAAATGACTTCTAATTGCAATGCCAAAGACCGGATACAGACAACAATAATAAATAACCGACAGTGCAATTGGTAGTTGGAGGATAATTTAACGCTCCATTTTAATCTGGAAAAGCTATCTCTACGATGCATTTCCTGAGAGATTACTAGACTGCATTGCGTAATAGGCATTGTTAGCTCGAAGTCAAATGCAAACGCGTTAATGATGAGAGCATCATCTCGCTTGAAGCTACAGAGCTCTGTGATACGCAGGATATGAATCCTGACTCCCTGCGTTGTTATCTGGCTGCTTACCAGATAATCCCGAAGCCATGGAATGGATAATTGTGTGATAGGATGCAATTAAGTTAGAATGAATGTACGGAGTTTGTGAACAATATCCAAACAATCGAAGGGTGCAGTTTAAAAGCAGATTTAGAAATTGTTACGTAATTCCCAATGCACTAAGTAGCTTGAATCCATTATCATATGACATATTATTACTTTACATAACTGTAGGAATTCCTCAGTATTTTGACATATTATTCTCATATGTTCGAGGGGAATCTACGAAGATCAAGTATCCTATATCTACTCACCTGATAAATGAGTTGTACGTAATCCGAACTAGATTTCAACAGTTGTGGAAGATGTCTGTAAGTTTCACAATTTTAATAATATGGTCTATAATTGTTACGTTCCTTTTTTCTGTTTGCCTAGAAATAAAGGAATAAATCAATCCACAATGACTTTATTAAAATGTCATCTTGTTGATCGGGCAGTTTTATTACATATTTAAACCTTTAGGGCTTTTCAAAAATGAAGAGGGTATTTTAGAAAATATTTCTCTCAGTAACGGCCTTTTGGTACAATGCGCTCGCTTTCGGTGCTGAGGGTGGTCGGATCGAATCCCGGCGAAGCGCCGCTAAAATGCCTCCGTTCGTGTCGTCCCTTCATAGGGGGTAATGCTTGTCCGCCTATATGGGGTCCCCATAATAAAATGGCTAGCAAAACTGCGGTGAATTATAGGCGAATGTTTTTATAATAAGTTTATAATAAGTTTTATAATAAGTTTTATAATAAAAAAATTCTTACAGTAAAACATTTCTTAATTAACCTTTAGCTTATGGTGCTCGTTTTTCCGATTTCCTCTTTAGAACGGGAAATTTCATAACCCCTTTGTAAGAACGGCCATTAAGGGGGGTTATATATATATATATATGTATGTATATATATATATATATATATATATATATATATATATATATATATATATGTATATATATATATATATATATATATATATATATATATATATATATATATATATATATATATATATATATATGTATGTATATATATATATATATATATGTATGTATATATATATATATATATGTATGTATATATATATATATATGTATGTATATATATATATATATATATATATATATATATATATATATATATATATATATATATATATATATATATATATATATATATAGTTTACAAATGTAAATTACTTAATATGAAACAAAAAAGAGTAAATAAATTTTAGGCGCTAAGCTGCTCACAAAAATATTTACGATATATAGATATTTAAAATTAAGATAATTAAAAGGGCAGATGTGACCATTTAATACTCCTCTAACCTGAAATGAGATTGAAATATATAAATAGGCAAAAAACGGAATTGGAGGTGGTATAGTTGATGACTGGGGGGGGGGGGGTTGTGACCCCCCAACCCCGGTTAAACATGTTTTAAGCCAGGCAACACTCCCGGAGGTCGGCTATAACACCAAGACATTAATAAAAAATTATGAAAAGGAAAAATATTTTAGGTGAAATAGATAAGTTAAACCAGATAGTTTACTAAAGTAGTCAACTAAAACATAATTACAAGATGAATAGAATGAAAAAATCTTAATACTAAGTTACAGAAATAGAATAATACTAATTAACTAAATAATTATTCACTAACATATACACTATATATATACAAAATACTTAGCTCCCACCAAGCAAAGAGATACGAAACCCTTGCACACTCACATTTTATAGACAAAGTAGGGATAAATATCGCCGTATTAGGGAAATTTTTTTAGTGTTGCCAACTTATTTTAAAACGATTCATACAATCTTTATTGTCTAGATTAAAAAACTGGGTTAGAATAGATACGAGGAAATTGACGGGAAAACCCTGGTCAATAGCTATAGTTAAGAATTTAATTATACTGACGTCCATAGTTTTTTTGTTTGAATGTAAACGTTGACAACGTATTAACTGGTTAGTAACTATATTGCGTTTAATATTTAAATGTAGAGCATTATTCCAGTTCATAATCCTAACAGTTTTAAAGTTGTAAAACTCGCGTTTATCATATAGACAGTATGATATTAGATTTTGATTAACATTTAAACTCAAGTCTAAAAATAATTATACTGACTTCTTTAAACAAATACAAGGAATACCAATGGGTGGAGGATGCTCATCTGCTTTAGCAGATATATACCTTCACTTTTATGAAAGAGGTGTAATGATTCTAAATGAACTTATGTTTTTCCGATATGTAGATGATATACTCATATGTTTTAATGAAAACTTAAATGAAATAGATATTAATTTTTACCCTAAAAATCTTAAACTAGTGGAGACTGATAAAGATAACTATGGAAATTTGGTATTTTTAGACTTGAGTTTAAATGTTAATCAAAATCTAATATCATACTGTCTATATGATAAACGCGAGTTTTACAACTTTAAAACTGTTAGGATTATGAACTGGAATAATGCTCTACATTTAAATATTAAACGCAATATAGTTACTAACCAGTTAATACGTTGTCAACGTTTACATTCAAACAAAAAAACTATGGACGTCAGTATAATTAAATTCTTAACTATAGCTATTGACCAGGGTTTTCCCGTCAATTTCCTCGTTTTAAAATAAGTTGGCAACACTAAAAAAATTTCCCTAATACGGCGATATTTATCCCTACTTTGTCTATAAAATGTGAGTGTGCAAGGGTTTCGTGTCTCTTTGCTTGGTGGGAGCTAAGTATTTTGTATATATATAGTGTATATGTTAGTGAATAATTATTTAGTTAATTAGTATTATTCTATTTCTGTAACTTAGTATTAAGATTTTTTTCATTCTATTCATCTTGTAATTATGTTTTAGTTGACTACATTAGTAAACTATCTGGTTTAACTTATCTATTTCACCTAAAATATTTTTCCTTTTCATAATTTTTTATTAATGTCTTGGTGTTATAGCCGACCTCCGGGAGTGTTGCCTGGCTTAAAACATGTTTAACCGGGGTTGGGGGGTCACAACCCCCCCCAGTCATCAACTATACCACCTCCAATTCCGTTTTTTGCCTATTTATATATGTCAATCTTATTTCAGGTTAGAGGAGTATTAAATGGTCACATCTGCCCTTTTAATTATCTTAATTTTAAATATCTATATATATATATATATATATATATATATAATACTCTACTCAAAAAAATTATGGGAGCAAGCAGAGAAGTTAAGAAAACCGTGCGAGGCAGCCACGTATTGGCATAAAATGGATAGTACACGCGTATCAATGCGCAATACAGATAAAAGACGTAAAAAAATTTGTAATTAAACTTTAATTCTTTGAAAATATGGAAAAAACATGAAAAAAGATTTAGGGCAACAACTTGGTTACATGTAAACGATAAAAAAAAGTATTGTTTAGAAATGATGCAAGATTTTTAATATGGCGTGTGGTCTCCTCGAACAGCTAAGACTGCTGCACACCTGTTTTCCATGGATGCGATGATGTTATCGATAAGACTTTGGGGAATACTGTTCCACTCCTCAAGAAGTGCAATCTCTAAGTCTCGGAGAGTAAAAAGAGGCCTTGGTCTCGCAGCAATTCGTCGTCCGGGGTCCGAGCATGTCCCAAACATGCTCGAATGGATTCAGGTCAGGAGAGCACGATGGCCATTCCATACGCTATATTGTTTCAGCTTCAAGCATGTTCTTCACAAGACGAGCTATATGCGGTCTGGCATTATCATGCTGGAAAACAAAGGAATATCCAATGGCTGCAGCGTAAGGTAAGACATGAGGTTTCAGTATCTCGTCTGCATACCTTCGGGCCGTCAAAGTACCATTCCGAATGATATTCAGGTCCGTACGTCCACCTATGCTGATTCCACCCCATACCATAAAACCAGCTCGTCTGTATTGTGACCTTTCACGAACGAATGTGGTGTTATTTTGAGTGCCCCTTTCCCTCCATACCAAAACACGTCGGGTGTCACACTCCAGACTGAATCGGGACTCGTCTGTGAACAGCACTTGGCTTCAATCATGTTGCTCCCAATCTCGATTTTCAGCAGCCCATCTTCTTCGGGCCGCACGGTGGCGTGAGGTCAACGGAATGCAGACCATTGGCCTACGTGCATAGAGACCTCCCTGATGAAGCCTATTACGTACTGTTTGGCTGGACACCCTTCGTCCTGTTGCCAATAGCAACTGTTCTTTGCTGCTGAGTAGCATTGTCTGTTTTGTTTCGACGAGCTGTTAACAGTATATACCGGTCATCAGTTGCTGTAGTGGCGCGTATCTCACCTTGCCCTGGTCGACGTCTAACATTCCCTATTTCTTGGAATCGATTCCACAGCCTTGCAACGACACTTCTGGCGACTCCAACAGCGTCCACGACACTACGTTGTGTTTGCCCGGATTCAAGTCTGCCTATAATATGCCATGCCATGGATTCCGGTAAATCACGTTGTTGAGACATTTTCAAGTCACCTTTTCTCAAAAAGAATAACTGGACAATCAAATTTCACAGTTAAGGCAGTGAAACAGACGTTTCTGCAACATCCCGATTTCCGCCCTTATGTTCTTTTTCTGGTTTTTGACGTCATGAACTTTGATTTGCATATGAAGTTTTCTTCTTCTGTTTCCTGCTAGGCTTTAAATTATGGATGATTTATTTTATGTTACTTATCGGTGTAAGTATTTGCGTAATTTCGTTAAAACCATGTGCTCCCCTAATTGTTTTGAGCAGTGTATATATATTCATTCTTGGGCCCGTCCCTTACTCTTGGGATACATGCTATCCCACTCCGTAAGGAAAAGGTTAAAATACCCAGATTAAACTATTAAAGAAATACTCTCATTTCGTATTCTGTAACGTTAATATCACTAAATCTGCATTTGGATGGTATATACCTGCTCAGTGGATAATTATACCACACATAAAAATAATACTTTCAATTAACTTCCAAGGAGATCTCTTTAGGTATTAAGGCATTTACTGTCAGACTGTTACATGGCAAGTCTCGATAAATCACTTTTGTTTCCTTGAGGATGTAAATAACCTTTTTAAGGAGGAAAATCTCTTTTTCAACAGTTGTGGCTAAGATACAGTATCCGAAAGATTGTTATCGCATGCACATCTCGATTATATTGTAACTCCAAGAAGATGCATATAGTAGAGAAAAGAACTTCACTTTAACTTAATAAATGCATCATACTTGTAGGTTAGTTATAGTGAAGTTTCTAATTCTATTAATAATCTGTTTAGCTAAATAATTATAAAAAAATGTTTCTTTTTTCAGCGTAAAGTTCATTTTAGAGTTCACAAAATAAAATTTGAAGATATAAAATCAAAACGGGGAATATTGATGTTTCAGGAATTTTTCGAAATGCAGATATTAATAATTATAAAATGCAGATGTTATAAAATAAATATTATTATAAAAATAAATATTAATGCAGATGTCAATAATTATAAAAAAATGTTGTTTTTTGCAGATATTAATAATTATAAAATGCAGATGTTATAAAAATAAATATGATTATAAAAATAAATATTAATGCAGATGTCAATAATTATAAAAAAATGTTGCTTTTTTCAGCGTAAAGTTCATTTTAGAGTTCACAAAATAAAATTTGAAGATATAAAATCAAAACGGGGAATATTGATGTTTCAGAAATTTTTCGAAATGCAGAATATTAAAAAAAAATAGTTTATTTAGTCTTACAACTAAATACTTCCATAAATTTTAAGTGGTTACATGAATAACGTAATTTAAAGAAACGTAAATTAATTTAACATAATTTTATTTCATTTTATTTACGTGCAATTTGAATAAGTGTAATTCATTAAATGCAATTTAAATTTAATTTAACGTTGCTTAAATTGAATTTATTTTAAAGAAGTTAAACAAATTTTTATAATGTAGCCTTTAATCGAGAATCAAAGGAGGGAAACACAAATGTATTCATTTATTTAATTTGATAGGTTACTTAAAAGTACTTTAAAAAAATGCTCTTACCCATTTGCTGGTTCAAGACCTGAGGGTTGTCTTCTAATAAGGAATCCAATAAAAATTTAATCTGCGCAGACTTAACACAATTAAATTCCTGTTTACTTCATACTCATAAGAAAAGTTCAATATTACAAGACTATCGACTGAGGATTCTCAGAACGCGGTAAGGCGAGTTTTGTTGTACTCCCAAGCTTTTCTCTGTGCAACCACTTACTGTTTTAATTTTTTTTTAAACAGCGCTGCAAGCGAATGTAGCTAGCATAATAGGAGAAAGAGAAAAGCCAAAGAGTAAATAGAAATATAAAAAAGGGCATGCTTTTGCACTACCACTTAATTCTTCAAAAATGCATTAGTTCATGTAAATTCGAGAGCTATTCGAAATCAAATTTTGCTCCATGATAGAGTTTCTTACATTTTGAATTACACAATCATTCCACTGTTTCAGCTTAACAGGTAACAATTTTTTAAGTGAAAATTTATGCTATCTGACTGATTCCTTTTTAGTTAACAACGACAAATCTTAGACGCCATATCCAGTGCATCAGACAACGATATAGACAGCAATTCGAAACATCCAATGCATCAGAACTGCGCATCCAGCAGGTGTATATAAGGAGAGATTCTCTATCTGGTGTTCAAAATTTCTGTTTCATCCCGACTGCGGATATCTTACGTCGACTGTAACAATGCCTAGCCGAAGGATTCGTGCTCATTACGAGCATATTTGAGAGTTTAAAAGAGGTCGTGCTATCGGATTGAAAGAAGCTGGTTGGGAAAAATCGAAGAATCGCTCGATATCTAGGTTGGAGAGATGCAGCGATTAGACGATGCTGGCAAGACTAGGTCAAAAACGGTAGATTTAAGCGTCAGGACGGCAGCGGCCAACCTAGGATCTTGACAGAACGGAAAGAGGAGCGATAGTCAGATCAGCTGCCAAAACACCGGATTCGTCTTTATCAACCATTCGACGTGTGACCTACACAACATGATCATTGACAAACGACTGAGAGAGCGGAACTGATTAGAGGCGAACAGTTTCGTAAGACATATCCAGGGCCATCTGTTTTAAGCTTAAATGACGATTTTCCATCACCATTTGCTCCACTTTGTCGTTGTTTTCGCCAGTCGAAGACGTTAAAGGTCAACCAACTTTTCAATCACTCCTCGGAATGCTTTGTACCACTCGTATGCTCGTGTTTTCGATAAAACTGAGTCACCGTAGGCCTTCTCTAACACCATTAATGATTTAGCACAACAGATATTCGTCAGCAACACAAAATTTGCGGCAAACTCTTTGTTCGATACTTTTATCCATATTAAAATTAGCAGAGCATACTTGAGTACCACTAACAAAATAACAGCAGGAGGAAAAATTGTTACCACAACGGTGCCAAAACTCTAGGCGACAATTAGGTACACTGGCCCCATGTTATTTCAAGTTTTCTTTTCAATTCCCTTTACGCAAGATTTTATAATGTATCAGTCCTGGTATTTATTTGACAGAATGTATATCTGGAATGTGCTTCGCCAATTTTTTTCCTTTTTTTCCCTAATTGTCAAATAATTTTGTGTACTCACAAAACTGTAAATAGTATTCATGTTGCTGAGAGCATTCAGAAAAATACATGAAGCAATTTAACTAACTAACTAACCAATGGCGCAACAGTCAATTTTGGACAAAGGCCTGTGGTGCCCATCTCAGCTTTCTTGACAGTGGGTTTGGGGTGCCATACTGCATATGTCTTGGTCAGGTGGTCAACCTGACGCTGGACCCCCAGAGTTAGTTCCCCAGCATGCTTGGTCCTCATTTTATGGACCCACTCAAGGGATGAAAGGCATGAAACATGAAGAATTTTAACATAATTTAATCATTGACTCACGGGTTTGCTAATAAAAAAAATAAATAAACTGTAACCTGTACTTAAAGTTACATTTTACCATATAATCATTAAAAAAACTGAAAAATAAGCAGGATTGAAGTTTTATAGATTTCTTTTGAGAGCGTGTCTACTTAATTACTTTCTTTAAGGAAGGGAGATGTTTGATGTTTCTTCGTAGACACGTTGACTCGTTGCTTCGTTGATCATGTAGATCAGGGGTTCTCAACCTGGGTGGGGGGGGGGCGTAGAAGAATTTCAAGGGAGGCGTGAGTTTAAAAAAATAAATAAATAAAAAGTAAAACTAACTGTAATTTACTGTACTCAATTTTGCGGTCACAATGCAACCGTAACGTATTTTCGACAAACGAACACGAACACGATAATTGTCATACATCTCCTTAAAAAGTGAAAGTGACAATTTGTGTGTTGTTGTAGTAAGGACGGAAAATGGCTAAATCACTACAAAAGAAAAGACTATATAGCGATGATTATATTAAATACGGATTTACCTTCATTGAGAAAAAAGGTAGTCAATTACCTCAGTGTGTTATTTGCCATGGTGTTCTGAGTAATGATGCAATGCGGCCTGGACGATTGGAACGACATTTGACTACAAATCATTCTGTTCTGAAAGACAAGCCTACTGACTTTTTATTGCCAAGAAAAATGGTCTTAAACGCATGAAACTTGATTCCATTGGAAGTTTTCAAATGGACAATGAGAAAGCTGTTGAAGCTTCTTATAACATTGCCTTATTGATAGCAAAAGACTAGAAACCTCATACAATTGGCGAGTCACCAATAAGACTCTACCAGAATCACTCAACGTTACTTTAAACATAGCAATCAAAATAGTAAACCATGTCAAATCTCCAGTGCTTTGAATATTAGACTCTTTGAGGCGTTATGTCAAGAATTGAACAGTGACAAATAAACTCTTCTTTTTCACACAGAAGTTTGATGGCTGTCCAAAGGTAATATGCTTCCTAGATTATTTAATTTAAAATTGGAAGTTGAAAATTTTTTTGAATACTTCAACGAAAGCATATCTGTATAGCATGTTTTCAGATGAACAAATTATCTTTCACTTGGCATATTTATCAGACTTTTTCAAAACACTTGACTTTCTGAACATGAAGCTACAATGTCAGAAAAACATTCTGGTTCACAGAAAACAAGGTTTCACAGCTCTTTGGCAACGCCGCCTTCAGAGTTCAGAGCCAAACTTTTCATCCTCTCCAAAATTGAACAACCTATGATAAAAAAAATCTCCTATTGCAACAGATAAATGAATTATAGGACCTTATATCAGGGCATTTGGTAGCATTGCAAAATGGAATTGCAGACTATTTTCCAGATATTAATTAAGAGAACTGGGGGTTTAAATTGACAAGAGATCTTTTAAAAATCGACGTGGATGTACTTCCTGATCATATTCAGGAACAGGCAATCGACCTAAAATGTGATTCTCAAGAAAACGCGGAATTTGAAAACATGGATGTTGAAAATTTTTGGTTACGCTATTTTCCTGTTTATCCAGAAGTTGCTTTGGAAGCTTTGAGGTTGTTAGTGCAGTTTTCATCCACATATCTCTGTAAATCTGGATTTTCAGCATTAGCATACACAAAGTCAAAATATCAAGCAAAGCTGGACGTTGAAAGTGACCTGAGGTGGGCTTCGTCACGGTTACAACCTAATATTCAGAAACTTGTCAAGGACAAACAGTGCCAGCCCTCTCATTAATGTTGTGAAAGTGACTGATATTACATGCCAACCTCACCTAGATCTTCGATTGCCTCATATATATTTGATCTGTATTTAATTCTTTGATTTCATGTGTTCTAATAATAATATGTTCCAAATTAAGATATATGTAGCAATATTGAATTTTGTGTATGAAATTATCTATTCTATATTTTCATTTAATAACCAGCTTCAGTTTCAAATTCTGATTGTACTACTTGTATTGACCACATATGGTGGTGGTGGGAGGGGAGGCTTGACCTCACATCAGTGTTCAAAGGGGGGGGGGACACAGAGCCTGAAAGGTTGAGAACCCCTGATGTAGATTATAGTCGTTTTGATCAGGGTATCATATAGACTTTGTAAACATTTTATGTCTGTCAGCATCATATAAATAGTCTAAGTTGGTATATTTTTATTTTTAAAAGCTACGGTTTTCATTTGCGATTCAGCAACTAAACTGACCCATAGAGTCATTGGCAGAGCCTACAGTTCGTACTCGTAGATGTAGCTGCGGTTTTTTTTTGCGATTCAGCAACTAAACTGACCCATAGAGTCATTGGTAGAGCCTACGGTTCATGCTCGTCGATGCAGCTGCGGATTTCTTTTGCGATTCAGCAACTAAACTGACCCATAGAGTCATTGGTAGAACCTACAGTTCGTACTCGTATATGCAGCTGCTGTACACGGAAGTCTGATATACCCCCAGGATGGGCAAAATATGTTTTGTACTTGTGTCTTACTGACTATTCTTATGCTTTAGACCAGTGGTGCGCAAAGTCATTTCGACCGTGACCCACATTCTTCAGACAAAAAATCATTCGACCCTCAATGAAAATAATTGGGTAGTAGCAACATTTTTTTAAACATTAGAAAAATGTCAGCAAAAAAAAAAAAAAAACAAAAAAAAAACAAAAAAAAAAAAAAAAAAATAAAAAAAAGAAATAAGCAAATTTTGAAACACTATTGTATAAAACCAATGAATTTTGGGTATACATTGACTATACATAATAGCAACAATAAAATGTCTTGCTTACATTCGGCACTTGTTTTGGGCAAATCTCATGTGACTAAAACATCATATTTAAATATAAATAAGTATTTGCATAAAAAAATAAAAAAATATTAAAAATATGTAATTACAGAAAATTAAAAGTATATATTTTAATTGCAGAATTTAATACGATATAAATTTACTTCAAACCACTCTCGACCCCTCCAATTTTTTGCGATCCCCTGTGGGTCGCGATCCATTGTTTGCACACCACTGCTTTAGACCAGGGGTCTCCAAACTACTGCCCGCAGGCCAACACCGGCCCATGGGACCACCAATCTGGCCCGGTATCCGGTTTACCATAGTTTATTTTGATTACATTGTAAAATTTAAGATGTAAATCATACAAAATAAGAATCAGACGTTTTTATTTAACAACCAATTAAGAAACACAATAACTGACATACATAATGAAATTGAACATTTTAACTGTAATTAATTATAGCAGATTTATCCCCAAAACTTACAATAAGTGGCATACATAGGTAATTTACATAATGAAATTAAACATTATAAATATGATTAATGAGATTTAATGTAGCTGTAACTTTTCTCTGACAATTGTTTGCAGTTGTGGATCAAGTTTACTAGTGGAAATTTTCAGCAGCGACTTCAAATGCTGATCAATTAATTTGGATATGTAAATATTTTTGTATATTTAATTTTGGAGAATGCTTTTTCACACTGATAAGTAGTGCCGAGGGCGAAAAAAATGCCACGGGAAAATTTATGCAACAAAAATTTGTGCGTAATTTAAAACTATAGTATGTTGGTATGATGATCTAGCTAGCTAGGTCTTGACCCTTGGGACTTAGTGGAGGAGTTAGTGTGGCCCTTAGGCTAAAAAGTTTGGAGACCCCTGCTTTAGACGAATAAAATTAAAGGTTTGAAGTAATGAACATAGTCTGGGAACTGAAAAATTATAGTTGATGAGTTGTTTTGTTAATTTTTAAACAAGAAACGAATGAAGCCAGATTACTTTCTAGATATTGCAAACAATTTTGATTTCCTGTAGCAGTATTATGGAACTGGACGGTTTCTTTTTCGCCACAATAAAGCTCTCAGTTACAGAACATGGTGTCATCACGAAAAGTTTGTTCAGAAAGCAATTGGAACGTTTGACTAGTCTTGAAACTGTCGCAAGTCAAAGTCGATGGTTCGACAATGACCATAACAGCAGAGCCGCCCAGAGAAGGGGGCAACTAGGGCACTTTGTCCCAGGCCCCTAACTGCCGGAGGGGCCCCCAAAAAATTAAAAAATAATAATTTATTGGATTTTATTCAAAAGAAAATTCTGAAACTTGTACCGTACTTCAAAATTGAAAATAATCTCCTGAAGAAAGGGACCCCCGCCAAAAAAAAAAACCCAAAAATAACATAATAATAATAATAAAAACAAATTATTCGATTAATTAGATTTCTTTTACTCCAAAACAGTCTTCTGAAAAATACGCGATTTAGTTTTAATCTATATAAATAAAGTAACAGACGTATTTGAAATGGGTTTTGTCGAGTCACGTGACATCACGCCTCCGGGTCTTACTCATCCAAAAAAAATGATGAAAAATATAACTGTTTAGTCCTAACTGCTATAAAATAGCACTCTCTCTAATAAACTGAAGACAGTATTAACTACTAAAATAGATAAGTAGACAGCAAAAAAGCTTTGTGGATAAAGATGTCATATTTATTGGAGAATATAACAAGAGAGCAGTGCAATGAAATATAATAACTATGTTAATCATTCACGCAATAAAATTTTAAGTATGAGTAACTTAATTTGAATGTGTGTTTTCGTCTCTTTCCATTTTTTATTTTTCCTGGGGCCCCAAACGGAAGATTGCTCCAGGCCCCGTAAAGTCTCTGGGCGGCCCTGCATAACAGTTTTGCTGTCTTTTATTTCATGAAGATGATTGCATGAAGAAAGAAAGAAGTACATTGGAACTGGCTTGAAATCAACTGATGAAAATCGTGCCTGTAATAAAACAGATAGGGGTTCTATTACTTACAATATAAAAAATGAAAAAAATTGAAAAAAATTAAAACAGATAATATATATATATATATATATATATATATATATATATATATATATATATATATACACTCATGGACAAAAAAATTAGCGCACCAAGAAATAATTGCGGGATCGTAATGAAACTTGCAATGAAGGTACATGTCGGGGAGATATGCAAATGATTAGAAATGCAGCGTGATTGCGTATTACGTATAGCCGGTAGAGGGCGTTGAACATCGTACTCCGTGGAGTATAAAACAGGTAGCCAAAGCTTTTTTGAGTGTGGTGAATCATTTACAAAGGAAGAGCTGAGATAGACATGACATTGCACCGCGTTCGAAGACAATATAAGCAGTTGTCGCAGTTTGAGAGGGGGAGAATCGTCGGGATGATGGAAGCTGGGTGGTCAGCTAGGCGAGTAGCTCTTGAATTTGGCCGGTCTGATTGTGTTGTGAGGAGGTGTTGGGACCAGTGGACCCGAGAGATGTCATGTACACGAAGACCAGGCTCAGGACGCCCTCGACAGACCAGTCGTCGAGAAGACCGCCACATCGTAAGAAATGCACGCGTACAGCCAACTGCTTCATCGGCCGCCATCCAGGCACAGGTAGCACCTTCACTAGGGGTCTCTGTGGCTTCTCGAACCATACGAAGGCGCCTGGCTGAAGTACAGTTGGTATCGCGGCGCCCATTACGTTTGCTGCCCTTGACGCCCACCCAAGACGCCTCCGTTTGGAGTTTTGCCGCGCACGAGGAAACTGGACTGCAGCGGAATGGAACCAGGTAGTCTTTAGCGACGAATCCAGATTCAATCTCGGCAGTGATGACAAACGTGTTCGTGTGTGGAGAGCCCGTGGTGAACGCTTCAATCCTGCCTTTGCTGTACAGCGACACATCGCTCCCACAGCTGGTGTGATGGTATGGGGTGCCATTGCCTACAATACACGGTCACCCCTAGTATTGTTCCGTGGCACCATGACAGCCCAGCTTTATGTTCATGAAATCCTGCAACCACATGTGTTGTCACTCATGCAACGGCTCCCAGGAGCCATTTTTCAACAAGACAATGCTCGGCCTCATACGGCAAGGGTGTCACAAGACTGTCTCCGCACTGTTACTACCCTTCCTTGGCCTGCCCGATCCCCAGATTTGTCTCCAATCGAGCATATCTGGGATCATTTGGGACGACGAGTTGGGCATCCCACGAGTTTTAACGAACTAGAGGCAAGGTTACAGCAAATATTGAACGAAATGTCTCAAGACATCATACAGAACTTGTATGACTCAATGCCCGATCGTATCGCATCGTGCATTCGCGCTAGAGGGGGTCCAACAGAGTATTAACTCCTCCGTTCTTTTGCCTTTTTCTCTGAAATAAATTATCCTTTTTCTTTGATTTTCTTATCATTTACTTATATCAAAGTATTTATTACGTATGTAAAATTTCGTTTCATTTTGATGACTCCTTCTTGGTGCGCTAATTTTTTTGTCCATGAGTGTATATGACCATAACAGTTTTGTTGTCTTTTATTTCACGAAGATGATTGGAGGAAGAAAGAAAGAATGAAGTATACTGGAATTTGCTTGGAATCATCTCATGACAGATTCATCTCATGGTTGGTTTCGTTTCCTGTCGAGCCAGTCTAACGACTTAGGTCATGTTCACATAGAATCCGTCAGCGTCAGCGTTACCCGTATTGACATTTTTTAAACCAATCACAGCCTTAACTATTTCGTTGCTAATGGTTTGGAGGTTTGAAATTGGTTAAATATATTTCGATACGCTGACGGATTCTATAAGAACAGGCTCTTAGACATAATGAAACATTGATTACAGCCATTTGGGAATGTGCTTGAACTGAACCTACTAGAGGACGATTTTATCGTGTTGTCTTTTAAGAAAGCTACTACAGAACTCTATGGGTATGTTAAACTGGTCAACAGTAAAAATCTCCTCTAGAAGTGAGCTTTACTCTGGTATCGAAGTTTTTTTTATATAATTTATGTCTATTTTCTTCTGAAATACCAACAATTTATTTTCTTGTACGTAAAATATTAAATTAAAAATCAAACCTTATCCAATGCTCTCAAAAATTTTTCGAGGACATCAATAATATACTGTGGGCATTATTGTAATACTGCTAGTACTAATCTTGTATCATCATATTAACTGAAATGATATATATCATTTGCAAATGAAGACTCTCCCAAGAGCAGGATAAATAAGAATTTTTTACGAGCTAACTTATATACTACTTTATATATTTAGAAATCTTTTTCTTTTTGTGACATTTTGATAACCTTTCAGGTGAAGAAATAACAATGGTACTCGAGAGATATTTTAACTGTCTTAAATAGATTGATATCTATGTGACATTTTATCAATATTGCTGTTATTATATTTTTAAATTAAAAAAGAAAAATGCTTTCTGCTTCAGTGAAATTGGAAGAACTTAGCACTTTCTTATTTAAAGAAGGAGCGCATATCAGTTGACTGTTAACAAACACCAGAAATAAAAAAAATTCCGTGATTTTACTTTTGTAAGGTATTTGTATCTACAGCTAACAATTTAACTTATAGTTAACGCTTAAAGTCGAATATGTGCGCAATGGGTATTCAACAAAGATTTTTCTCTTTAAATTTTGGTTTTTATAGGTCTTAGTTCCTTTCATGAAGAATCATTGGATAAAATTATTAATATATAAATTGGTAATCAGGTTATGTATATCTACTACAAAGCTTTTTTATTTTTAAATCTGAAAGTTATTTTTTGAAACTTATTCGAAACAAATTTCTAATATTTGTTTTCCATAGTTTTATCTTTCTCTTAGCACAGTAGATGGCAGCACAATAGACTCAGGCTTGTTACTTGAAATCCCTCTCGAAATTATACCTTAGTTTGAAAATGACTTTTTTTAAAGCTCAGTTTGAAAATGTAGTAAAGGGAGGGAGAGAAAACAAACAAACAGTGTTGTGTACGATAAACACCTATTTTTAAAGAGAATTTTAGATTTAATTTTTTATTCTATTTTATGTTTTACTTGTATTTATAAAAAAGAAAAATAATTAAAATACATACTTTAAAAAGTTAACTTGCATGCATTTTATTTACATCATAACTTATATTTAACGTTCAGAAAAACCCTTCAAGACAAGGATTTGACGAAATCAACCGGTTTATCTTTATACAATTTACAAATATTAAATAGTTTTTATGTCTACCTTTCTCCAAATGGAAATGAACTAAACGGAAAATTATAAATTATAAATCCAATGAGGATGGATAAGGAACGTATATCGTATTCAGATCATTTTATGACTCATGCAAAAGCCTGGACACTATTTTACAATTTTACAGTAGTCCACAGATTCCTTTGAATTTTAATAAAAGCAAAGCTATCATTGCTTAGATTTTATAACTCCTGTTTCTTCTATAATGGGTTACTAACTCGATTTATAAGACACATCTTTCACACCCACTGACAAATAAAGCACTCCTCTCCCCATGTCGCCTTTGGTTGGTAAGGGGAAAAATGGTAAAATACACCAAACTTAACCTCAAATTTCATGCCTATATATTTTTTTCACATCGTTTGAAAATTAATTGACTGCTATCATTTCATAAAATTTTATAATTCAATTTTGATATCTGACATTATAGCTCACCTTTCGATTGAACTGCCTTTGGTTTTAAAAACTTAAAAAGATTAGAAAAGTATGTTCTATATGAGTTATTAATTCATACCTTCCTCTTTTGTCACTAAAATCTTAAATGTCACCAGCAGCCTTTTTACGACTGCCATCTGACACAAATAACTTTTAAATATTGATGAGTGCTTATAAAAAAATACAGTAGATGGCGACACTATCTAAATATTTTCTTCTCAGGAAAGAATGCTCAAATGTAGTATGTGAATTTGATTAGTGGCGTCATCTAGAATGGATTTTCTCAACAAATAATACGTTTTATGCAAACAGTTAATGTTTATTACAAATTATACATTACTTTGTAAAGAGAAAGTAAGATATTACTGTCTTTTTTTATCATCAGTATCAGTTTGCTTTTTAAGAAAAAAGACAAATTTTTAGTTTTCGTATTTAAATTTTTATAGATGTATTATACATTTACTTTAAAAATCATAACAGAATTTTAACATTTCACGATTGTCAAATTTTTAGTGAAATATTTTTAAACATATTAGGTATAGCAAATCTCGATTTCCTGAAATGCCATTTTTATAGCTGAACACTTAATTTTGATAGGAACTAAACTCTGTTTTTCTTAATATTTTAAACTTTGTCTTACTCAGTGGCGCACCCAGGATTTTTTCTTCGGGGTAGGGGGGTGGGGGTGGGGGGGGGGCTAGATGATCGGATAAAAATATTTATAATGCCTGGAGGGGGAGGACGAGGTGAACAGATAAAAATATTTTATAATGCAAAATCAATATTCATAATGCAATTTCTCCCCTTTCCCTCCCCTGGGTGCGCCACTAGTCAGGGTCCGATTATGAACGCTGGGGGCCCCTGGGCAGTTGCTATTTGGAGGCCCCCCTTACTGACATTTATAAAAATACATACTATTAGAAGTACTAGGTGCAGCCCACTTCACACATACACATACACCAAGGGGGTTTTGGGGCCCTCTAGCATCAGGGGGCCCTGGGCAAAGTCCCGATTTGCCCATGCGATAAAAAGGCCCTGCCACTAGTCTTACTCTAAACGAGTAAGGAAGGGACCAAATTTCAAAATTTCAAAACTTTCAAAAACATCTAAAATAAGGCATGTATTAATCTCCTATACTTCATTATTGAAAAATTCTAATACCACGTTTAGCACTGTAGGCTATGTTGGAATTACAATAGGAAAATTATATTCTATTATAACGCAGAGGATATTAGTTTATTCTATTATAACGAGAAATTATATTCTATTATAACGAGAGGATTTTCTTTTATGGGTGTCAAAATTCACTAATGTTTATAACCGTTTATTGATATTTTTCTCTTCTTGTGACTGAAATATTTAATAAAATTACAATGGATACGCATAATCTTTTTTATGAGGGGTTAAATTATTTTCATATCCTACAAATAATTATTCAGTCAGCCTAAAAGTGTAACTCCTGTAAATTTTATACAATAGTATCATCCTATGTATTTTATGACTACTACTCGTGCGTGTTAAATGAGTATAAAGTAACAGTTCTCAAGAGAGCTCCTCAATTGTTTATCATAGCTCAAGTAAGCAGCTAAATTAACAACGGGAAAGTTAAAGTGAAATTCATCGCTTCATAGCAAACATGCATGAAAGTTGCGGAGTAAGTTCGCGAGGGTAGCAACAGATGGCGATACAAGTCCAGTAGGATCGACCAGAAGATCCAGAAAACGAGCACAGGTTTATTCCAGCAGTTTTTCACGATATTGACTTCGGCCTAGAACTTGTTCAGCACGCATGTTGTCTTCGGTCTGCGAAGCACATGGCAATTGTCCATATTTATGTTCCCGTTCTAAGTCAATCATAGTCAATCATCAAAATGATTCTGTATAATTGTTCAGTGCCTGTAGCGCACCCAGGGGGGGGGGAGCAAGGGGTCCTGCCCCCCAAAAAGAAATAGAAATTGCATTATGAATATTGATTTTGCATTATAAATATTTTTATCCGTTCATCTCGCCCCCCCCACCCCCCAAGAAAAAATCCTGGGTGCGCCACTGTTCACTGTAGACCGTATTATGGTTTTCTTAAATAAATGTGTTTTGTATGTAACCAGTCTCGTAGAAATTAGATAATGCTTACAATTGATCTATTCGGCACGAGAGCCTACGCACGACATTAACTTCTACAAGGTCTATGGAAAAATACTTTTTACAATATCACTGGGTGCCTTATACCACTTTATTGTAAAATTTTAAAATTATTTTTTAGATTTTTTTTTTTGAGAGAGAATGATTAAAAACAAATGATAATTATTATCAATCTATAAGGAAATTATGGAAATATTTCCTTAGAGATGTCAGTAAATGAAATATTTAACTCTTGACTCCTGGCAATGGTCGACCATTAGCATTATTAAATATTTTCTATTGAACATATTTTCTTCCATTTTCATTTACATCATTCTAGAAGAGTACTTTTCATTTTATATTAGATCTTCAATTTTTCCCCCCCAAAATTTTTTTTTGTTACATAACAGAATTATTATTAGTAGATACTGTTCATGCAACTACAGCGAAACTTCTCTATGGCGTAGCAGCCAGAAATAGTAGTTTTAAAATAATAATAAAAAAAAAAAAAAAAATAAAATAAAATAAAAAAAAACTGGCCGTTTTGAGGGGTGGTTATCGAAATGGGGTTTCTTCCATAACATTGGCTCTATGGAGTCTTGAATCGGTTCTTGAGCAAAATATGTCCGTTTAGAGGGGTGCCTGGCTAGAGAAGTTTCATTGTATAGTTTATCTAAATAATGTGTATATTAACCTTTAGCTTATGAGGCCCATTCTTCTAATTCCCTCCTTAAAACTGAAAAATTTCATACCCCCTTTATGTAAGAATGGCCATTAAGGGGGATATATATATATTCGTTCTTGGACCCGGATTCTTGGGATACATGCTATCCCACCCCGTAAGGAAAAGGTTAAGGAATGGACGCCCGGAAACTTGAGGAATTAAAATCGACGCGCGCAGACATTAAATATCTCATTAGCTACAGACATAAACTCGAAGCAACAATTTAGTCATAGAAATTTCAATATATTTTTTCACTTCTTTGAAATTTATTACTATCGTTTTCCTGCTCCAAGCAGTGATTAATTGCGGTATTAGGAATAACTGAAATAAATTCCGTTACTGTTAAAAGTGTAATATATTATAATCTCTCTTCTGGAATCGTTGCAGCATTTCTGAATTTTTATCGGCTTCTCGTGATTAATAACTTGTAATATGGATGGAAACAGAGTTACACTGTTGTGCGCTTGATTATGAGGTGGATCGATATGATTGATAACTGTCTTCTGTAGGTTTGACTTGTGACAATTTTTCTTCTTTTAATTCCGTTTATTTTGCTAAATTGTTCTAGTGATAGCAAGCTTATTTGTTTTCTTAAAAAGAAACGTGGAAAAAATGTGTCGTAATCTGAATTTAAATACAGTCACGCCTCGGTACGTATCGCATTTTGACGCGAAAAAAATAATTCGAAACTCGACGTATACTCGGTACTCGTCACATATGCTGAATTGTGTTCTACAGAAGGTCGTTCTCACTTTATGGAAATGATTTTGATAGTTACGTTTTATGTATAAATGCCATATTTTTTGCGGCGATTTGGTTCTATCTGATAGCCATGGTTCTTGACAATAGCTCTAGCTCGAATTTTCCATGAAGGTAAACTTTTTCTTAATACTGTCATGTCAATTTTACCCCACTCCTCTTGGACCGTTTTCCAAAGTCCGTTCAGTGTTCTTGGATGCCGTTTTCGTAAGGCTCGCTTTAATAAACTGAAAGTACAAAAGTCCCTTGGAGAAGCGTCAGGTGATTTTATAGGTATTTCATTAAATGGGATACACTTTATTCCTGTTTCTGATTCTTTCTTTGCTAAATAAGCGGCAATTGATTTAAGGGTGTGACTAGAGGCTTTGCGCATATGAAGCTGAACTTTATCAATGTCCTTTCCATATAATACTGGAATTTTTTCTTCAAAAATTGGTTCTAAAAACTTTATCAATGTCCTTTCCATATAATACTGGAATTTTTTCTTCAAAAATTGGTTCTAAAATATTCTGCTGATAATAGAGTGAATTAATTTTGGCTTTACTTGAGACTTTATTGATTTTTAATTTGCCCTTCTAACAAAATCTTGCAACTATCATGAATCCCTTTGGAAACTTTTCTGTGCACTGACGAAGCCATTTAGTACGGTCATTCCCGTCAGTTGAGCAACAGAAAATTGATCTTTTTTTATTACAGTCACTTAAATATACCCATTCCCCATCGAGTGTTACCACAAATTTTCAATTTTCAGCAGCTAGGTGTTTTTCATATAATTTCCTACGATTTGTTTTTCTTTCAGCAATATGCTTTGACAAAAAACAGATGAAGTTTAGATTTAAACATCTTTTTCAACTTCAAATCTTTATGAATGATTTTACTTGCAGTGCCGGAAGACATTCCTAGTTTCGATGCAAATGATCTTTGAGTCGGCGGATTTTCTGTTAGGAACAGAGACTTTGCTTTCTTGATATTTACCTGCGTTCGAACAATCTTAGGATGAGGCTTCGCGGTCATGTTTTCATTTTTACTTTCAGTTAGACTTTTTTTTTCCATTCAAATTTAATATATTATAAATGCTTTTTCTGAAATACCAAACCGCGATTTTTGCACCGTTTCAAAATTTGTTGAGACTAGTATTTCTCCTCGGAAAGCGCAGTTACGTAACCTTCGAGCTATCTGTCAATTTTTGGAGCCATTTTATAAATAAATCTTTTATTTTACATACCAATCAAATCAAAACAGTAGCATATGATTATTCTGAAGTTGCCAAATTTTTATCTTAAAATGCAATCGATAAAAATAAATTACAAAATCGTTTCCATAAAGTGTGAATGACCTTCTGTATATGGGTTGAATTACAAAATTTTGTTCAAAAGTATCACCCTGATAAAACTCTAGTAAGTCGAAAGGGGAACTTGTTTAACCCTCTAAGGGTAGAGTGGTTTGAGGCGAAATAGATGGTACGGTCGGGTCGTATCCGACCCGATCTCTTTATTGATGAGGTTTTTGGTAGAAATAACTACATAGTAAGCATTTTTGTTGTATAATAACATTTATTGATAATATTTTACATGAAATAAAACCCTTTTTGTAGAAAAAATGACCAAGGAATTCTAATTTTGTTAAATAAAGAAAATGTCTTTGGCATTGTCAAAGAATGATGTATATATTAGGTCTAATATGTAATTTAGTCTACCTAGTTTTAGAAGTTAGTGAAACCAACTTTCCGAGCACAAAAATTTTAAAAATAATATAAACTGACATTTTAAAAATCGAAATAAAGAATAAAAAAAATCTAAAAAATTTTTTTTTTAAAATTGCTAGTGATCATGAATAATGGTTTTCAACAAAGACACTTGTATTTACTTATTCCTATATCTAGTAGGAGGAGGGGTCTAGTAGGTCTATCTGGTAGGGTTCCTTGTCAACTCGATCTCTTGCAATGAGAGGGGAGAGTACGACAAGGGGAAGACACATCCTTGTGTCGGATCCGACCCCCACTATACCGTTTGAGGGTTAATGATCAAACAATGTTTCAATTCTGATACATTTTGAAACGTAGGCAGAAGCAAGTTTCTCTTGATCGGTTTGTAGTGAAACTTCTTATATCTGAGTCTACAACAGGGATAAGTGGTGTTAAGATACAGAAAACAGAATCGCTGGGAAAGCGCCTGTTGTTTTATTGGAAGGAGACTACCCTTCCAAGCAAATCCTACTCCTCCTTTATTTTGCCACTATCCCACTAGGCCATCAGATTCTTTCAGTATAAGTCGAGTGAAGATAAATTTTATTTTATTTTATCTAATTATTGTTTTTAATTATGTCTGTCTTGTTTAAAGATTTTGTTTAAAAATCCCGTCCCATCAGTTTATAAACTGCTCAGTAAAATGTTAAATTACAGGTTTTCGGGAACGAATTAATTCAATTTACATTACTCTCTAAAGGAAAAATTTGTTCGGTACTCGTCGTGCCTTGTGAAACTAATTAACGACGAGTATCGAAGTACCACTGTTTGAAGTTGACTAAAAGAAAAATTTTTACCGATGAGAGATGTTAGACAGTTAAAATTAAATGTTTGTTAAATGCAGTAATGTAACATCTGCTCTAAGACGTACGTGCATATGCATATGTACATTGCACCAAATTTTGAAGGTACCAAGGTATGCAGCTTGTACCAAGGTATGCAAGGTTTTGTACCAAGGTATGCAGCTGCGGCTTGCGAAGCTTTCCGCAGCTGCATACCTTGGCTTGCGAAGCCAAAATATACAGCTCCGGATTTAGGGAGCTACAAGGGTCGGAATCCGACTAACAACGGCTTGTTCACACTGAATCTAAATTATATAGTTTTAGCGTAAAAAATTTACCCAATCACAGAGCTCAATTCATTAATCCCGTGTTACGCCAAACCGATCAGGTCATGTCAACGATCTCGGAACCAACGTAGTATAGCAATGCAACACCCCATACGCAATGTGAACAGGCACCTAGCTCTCTGCCACTAGTACAATTTAGACTGAGCAGTTCCAGGAGCGACATCTGGTGAGCACTTACCTTTCTCTATCCCTTACCATCACACGGAGAGACTTTACGGCCTATAAATGTAAAGGCCCATAACCAGTTGACGCCGAATTTTGGCTATATTTCCCTTAATCTTTGGTTACGACATTTTCGATTGGTAAAATCATGTTTCTAACACGAATTTTCAGTGCAAAAGTATGTGCTTTAGTTATATTTGGATACTGCCTGTCATTTGTAATCACGTTTGGCGACATATTTAGCTACAAACTTGGTGACATGGTTGCAGTTACAGTTATATATATATATATATATATATATATATATATATATATATACGGAGCAATTTTCTAAATTGTTCCGTATATATCCGTATATATCCTCAAAATATGGTCTAATATTTTGAGGGAAATTTTGTTGTTTTGTTAGTTTCAATTTAGTTAGTCTACAAATTTAGAGACCACGTATGAAACAAACTAATTTATGTGTTCCTCCCAAAAATATGATAAAATCAGTCGAATATATAAAATGAAATAAGTTATATTAATAAACACTTGGTACCTTTATCACTGTAACTTCTATAAGAGAAGCAGAAAACACGAAAATCATTTGAGAAATAGAATAAACAGCCAGCTGATGACCGAATGGCTAGGACGCTGGCATTCGGTTCAGTTGCTGTGGTTTCGAGTCCCGCTATTTTCACAGATGTTAGTAGCCTTTCGGAATCGGCTCTAAACTGTAGGTCCCGGTCTAAAAAAATTGACCGTGTCGCTAAAAACCAAACCCTTTCAGAAATAGAGCGATATTTACAAGATTAAAAGAAGTGAGTTAGTTTTTATCTGATAGTTTATATTTTTTATATTGTTTCAAAAAAGAGAGTCATATTATATCAATTAATTGTATAAGTTCATAATATATTTAAATGGATAAAAACAAGGAAAAAATTAAGAAATACTGGCTAACTTTTCTGAATCCATTTATGATGTAACATAAAGCAAGTAGACTGGTTGATCTCTGGCATAAAATATCAAAGCAAATAACGAAAAAACTGAGAATCGGTACGTAAAATAGTATTCCTCAGGCAAAAGAATGGATAAAAGAACGTTCCTGAGATGCTTGGACTACCGAGAAAGCTGTTTTGTTAGCGTTTTATATCATTTGACGGTAAGACATTCAGAAAATAGGTCCAAGGGAAATAGGAGCAGCATAGCGAATTTCAAAAAGACCTAAAATTGACTTAAATTATGTTATTTGCCTAAATAAAGTTATGTACATTAGACTAAATCAAGTCAGTTTTTCTGGTTGCCATATCACTAAGTTTTTAGAGTGAGTAAAGCTACAGTGGCTGCAGTGCGTACAGAAGGATACATCTAAATGTCCCGTGGGCAGCTTCAGCTCTTAAGACTGCTGTGTACTAACCCTATTGGATTCGCTCACCTCAGTACTAACATATGGAGAAAATGTGTCCAAGGATTGCCGACTTGGATTCAAAGATTTTTTTAAAAAATTGTACTCTGCAATAGAAAAAGAAATTTTACACCTTGGGACATTTTTCGTTTAAAAAAATGCAAATAATATTTCAAAATTTAAATTATTCGGGGAAAAAATCTGGTATAGTGTGTTTTAAACGCCCCTAAATTCCTTTGGCGGACGAAATTTACAAAATGAATACTGTTGCAAGGTGCAGAAAAGTTCAGGCTATCTGAAAATCTAATTTTTATTAGGTTATCAGCATTTATGTAGTTGTAAATAATAAACAATTATTTACAGCTACATAAATGCTGCAAATAATTTTCTCCATAGGTTAACCTTGAGGTGACCGAATCCAATAGGGTTAGTACACAGCAGCCTTAAGATAGAAGCGAATTAAAGTTCCAGCAAGTGACAATTGAATTACAAAGCTAAATAAAATAACTTGTTTAAATATTGTCAGAAGTAGGGTTATCCTTACTGTCGGTACTTCTAATGTACAAGAGTCTTTCGGACATCAAGAATTCTGTCTCTATGGTCCTACGAGGCTATACATTGTTGGGCACCTGGAGTTTCCAGAATATTTGTAGTGCGAGATGTCAAGCAAACGGGCTATTCTAATCAGGATGACCACTTCGACGAAAAATCATCATTGGATATCGGTGCCGGTATTGCTAATTGCATTCGACATAATCTAAAATGGTGTCGAATCCAATAAGCATTGACTCAGGGCCTGTTCACATAGAACCCGTCAGCGTTAAAGATTCCGTTTGCGCTGATTGGTTAAATGGGTGAGTGGCTGGTATATGATTGGTTAAAAATTATTACGCTGACGCTCACGGATTCTTTGTGAACAGGCCGTTTGGCGTCAGGTGTGTGGAATTATAGTCCCATTCTAACTTAGGGTTTAAGTAAATAGCGGGTGTTGCGAAGATATTGCACTATATTATTGACTAATTGAGGAGAAGACTGCGTTACGTGTGAATTTCTGTGTGCAGTACAATCGAACTTCATAAAGTTTTACCTTTATCCCTTTTGAAAGGATGCAGTTGTTCTTGACAGTGTACTAAACAGCTTACCGCAAGATGAGAGATCTAAAGACATGTCGGAGGAGATATAAATGTGTTTACATGGGTTTTGAGTACATACGAGAATATGTGAACAAATATGAAATTTTGTAACATATGCGAATATTTAAGCTATGATATATTTCTTAAATATACGTATTATTCATAAAATACGTATTTGTAAGGCAGTTTAAAATGAATTGTTAATTGTTAAACAAGGCTTGTTTAGTAAAAACAATATTAAATATACGATTAAAAAATAATCTAGTTTACATAAAATTAAGTTATTTGAATTCTTTATATAAAATTAGAAAAACTTCCCTCGTAGCCTGAAAATTCCTTTCGACTATTCCTCACTATTAGTAGTGTTTTATTTACTTACTTGGAATGTTTTTCTAATTTTGTGAGGGGTTTGTTGTCATGATCAAATTAAATTTTTCCCATCACGTAAATTTGCTTCTTTAAACCATCAATTACTTTTTCTTTTATTAGAATAAACTTAAGTTCTGTTTGGAAAGTAAACTTTTTATAATTTACCAAAACTAAAAACTAATTAAGAATTTTCTACAGACGCTGGCCTGTTTTCTTTGTTACCGAAGAGTTTGTGTCAGATAACACTAGCCAACAAAATTTAACTTTTTTTTCTGTAACTTTGATGAAAACAGAATATTTCTATATTCGAGTGTGTGGAATACGAAAATGATCATGAAAATGCAAGTTTAGCTCTAGTTTTGTAGTTAAGTCAACTTTTGAGAGTTGCCTTTAAAAGCGTATGCATGTATTTAGTTTTTAGCGGTATGACGTCATCGCGTTCTCAAGTAACTTTAAACCTGCGCCCCAGTGTTCGTTTTTGGGATGCATTTGGCAGAGCATGGTTCTCGAGAGTAAAAGAAAGCTTTAGGAAGGACTTTATGAAGTCCTCAGCGGCAGTGGTGCAACCAGGATTTTTTCTTGGGGGACCGAGATGAACGGATAAAAATATTTGTAATGCAAAATCAATATTGATAATGCAATTTCTATTTCTTTGGTGTGTGTGTGTGGGGGGGGGGGGAGGGCCTTTGCCCCCCCCCTGGGTGCACCATTGTTCAGCGGTATGACATCATACGGTGAGATCGCTAGCTTCGCAGACGTGGTGGAGACCGCATCGCCCCGTTCTCCTAGAGATTTTAGAAATATCGCAAATTCGAGTATCCTTGCGGCTCTGCGACACCCCATGAGTGAGGGGGTCGTCCAGAAACCTCCGTGTTTCTTCGCTCGGTAGTGATAAAATAGGTAATTTTGATCATCTGACGTCACCGCTTTCACGATTAATTCGGAATCGGCTATAACGCTGTATTTTCGATTTTCTGGGAAGAGGTATTTTTGAGTAATAAACATTTAGCATGAATTTGAGGCGTCTGTAGTGCTACGTTTAGCCAATAAGGTGCCGAAAAAACGATAAAATACTACGGCTGTCTCGCTGACCTCATCGCTTTCTTGAGTAACTTGAAACCTGCTTCCCTGTATTTGTTTTTGGGATGCATTTGGCACAGCATAGTTCTCTAGGACGAAATAAAGCTTATGGAAGGACTTCATGAAGGCTTCAGCGTATGAAATCATACGGCGAGATCGCTAGCTTCGCTGACTTGGCGGGAACCGTATCTACCCGTTCTCCTCGGGATTTTAAAAATATCGCAAATTCGAGTATCCCTGCGGTTCTGTGACATCCGATGCGTGAGGAGTACGTGGGATAGTCCTGAAAGCTCCGTCTTTCTTCGATCGGTAGCAAGAAAATAGCTAATTTCGATATTTATATAATTTTTTTTCCGTAAAGAATATGTAAATTATTTAAATCAGCATGACAAGCTCAGTTTTTTGAGATAGTTCATACAATTTTATTTTTTATTTTTAGGCCTTTTTGAAAGAAAAAAATTGCATTTCCTTTATATTTACCGAACACTTTACTCAGTATTTAAATCACTCACTCCCAACCGGTGTGCCAAGGCGCTTTAGGGTACGATGAGATCGACCAGGAGTGCCACGATATGTTTTTTAAGGATGAACAAAAAATATTTGTAGGTCCCAATTAAATTAAATATTAAGTTGAAATAATTACTCTCAGTCCCGACAGATTTTGACAAAGATCGATGGACTCGTTCCTGAGGATGAATTAGCTACTCTAATGCTCTCACAAATGCTAGGCTTGATATTAAACATTGGTTCTCTACGCCAGTGGTGCGCAAACATTCTTCGAACGCGACCCACTTTCCTTAATCCTGCCTCCCCGATGAAAAATTTTCAGTCGTATATTTATTTAAATTAACAAAATGTTAACAAAGAATAGTAAAAGGAAATATGCTGTTTTTGACAAACTATTTTAAAGATCAGTGAATTTTGGGTATATATTTACTTTGCATATTAACAATGAAAAAATGACTTGTTTACATTCTGTACTTGTTTTTAGCAAATTTCGTATGACTAAAACATCCTTTTTTATTATTAACATGTAGCTGTATAAGAATAATATTAAAAAATATTAAAAATATGTAGTTATATAAAATGCAAAGCATATTTCTTTGAAGCCCGATATAAAGGGCTTAGGTCAAAAACAGTGATTTTTAGATATTTGTTAGAATTGATAAAAAAAACAGAAAAATCTTTTGACTGGTATAAAAGGCTTAAGTCTATCAATTTTGTATACAAAAGTGTATTTCTTTGTACAAAAGACTCAAGTCGAAATTTTAGTTCTGCGATTGGTATAAAAGCGAATAACTTATATTTATATCACTGTTTTTGAACTAAGACCTTTATACCGGGCTTCAAAGATTTTTTAATTAAATAATTCAGTACACTATAAATTTCCTTCAAACAATCCGGGACCCCTCAAATTTTCTTTGTGACCTACCTGTGGATATTGGCCCCCAATTTGCGCACTACTGCTCTAAGCATCAACCTCAAGTCTCATAAAACAAAACTCTTTTTAGTGATTTCCTTTATAGTCCTCTAGTGCAGTGGTCCCCAACCCCTGGGCCGCGGACCGGTACCGGTCCGTGGATCAAATAGTACCGGGCCGCCCAAGGAACATTAAATTATTTCCATTTAATTTACTGTGGTGTATTTCTCTCGGGTTAGTGCGACTTTGTCGGGTTTGTGCTAATTTATACCTTTGTAACAAAAGAAATCTTGTAACTATTTTAAATTAGTTTATTGTTTATTAAACATTTCAAGATTATGAATTAAAATTGCAGTCATAGTCCCCCTCAGGGGGCCGCGGTAAAATTATCAAACGTTGACCGGTCCGCGGCGATTAAAAGGTTGGGGAGTACTGCTCTAGTGTATTACTATACTGAATCCAATGGCTATTTGTGACACTTAATATATGCTATTCTGATGTGTGTTACTTATATCTTGAATATATAAATAAATTATGCAATGACTTAACCATTAGCTTACGGGGCCCATTTTTCCGATTCCCTCTTTAGAACGGCCATTAAGGGTTTATATATATATATATATATATATATATACACTTACATACATACATACATACATATATATATATATATATATATATATATATATTCATTCTTGAATCCGTATTCTTGGGATACATGCTATCCCACCCCGTAAGGAAAAGGTCAATTATTTATTTGAACTCAAATTTAACATGTTAATGATAAAATTCCACTTTGATTTAATATTTGCAAAATTGAAAAATCTCTAAAATTCTAAGAAGGGTGCCAGAAGTTTCTAATCTCTTTCTTAATGGTGCCGCAAACGTAGAAAGGTTGAGGCTGATATAAATGCTAAGTTTATGTTAGTTTGTTAGACTTCGTAAAATTCTCCACGCACAATATCTCCCCAGGGAAAAAAAAAGATTAAACACAGCCCATAAAGCCCATCAACCTAGTTTTCAAAGATTTCATTAAATAAAAAAAATTGTATGAAAGCGTAGAAAAAAAATGTAAAGGAATTTAAGAAATAAAGCTCGTTATCACAAAAGAAAAATGAGTCAAAATTCTAGGATTATCCTTTTCTAAACATCTTTTATTCTTTTACAGGAGTGAAACCGGCGAAAAGGCGATTCCATATTAGAACTGTATTGTAGCACTTAAGGTGTAATTTATAACTATTTTTTATTTTGCTTTTTTTCTCTGTTGGAAGTTTAACTTTTTATACCTTTTTGGGCCATAAGTCATAAAATTCTGGAGTTAAGCTTTGGAATTCTATTTTCTTTCTACTATTCTTTCATCTGGATGCATTGCTGAAATATGTTTTTAATGCTTTTCCCTTTCGCTCTACTAAGTTAAAGCCCGTTATGTCGGGGACAGTGTAACTAGCTGCTAGTTAAGGCCCTTTCGAATATGTTTGATTATAATATGCAACATTTAACTCCACCTAATTTCTTTTAAACCGAATTTCGAAACGATCTATCATAACAATGCAAAACCCTTCTGCGAATGGTTGTGGTACTTAACAACGATAAAGCCAGAAAATTTTATTTTAGCAAAGATCAGGCCCTGATTTTCCATTAGGCCCTGTAGGCCCGGGTCTAGGGGGCCCTGAATGTTGGGGGCCCCAAATTTTTATTTTAAAAGAAAAAAAATCCCAATTCAATTTTTTTTTACTTTACCTTTTTTAATAGTAATTTTTTTATATATCCTTTCAAATTTGATTGATTGGTTCATCATATGTATAGTTATATGTATAGTTCATCATATGTATGTCCATCATATGCATATAAGGAATTAAGTTTTTCTGGTTGCATTGTATTGGTGTTTTAATGATGAAGTTAATATGTTGTATTGCTTTTTGTTATTTGATAATGTTCTAGGCTTCTGCGCTTCAAATAGCCAATTCTTGGTAAAATGGTACTTTCACAATGATTCATGATTATATTTTTTGTGTGTCAATTTTGGAAATTTTACGCCCACATCAGTGTTAGGGGGCCTCATCCCAAGTTGTGCTTATAGTCAAGAATTTTCTAAATCAGGTCATGGCAAAGAGTTTATTTATTCAGAAAATTACCTTTGATCGCTGAACATCTTTGTTTTCGGTACAGCAACTACAGTCGAACTTCGTTATAACGAACTTCAAGGGACCAAAGTTTTTGTTAGCTTTATCTGGTGGTTCGCTATATCCGAACCGTTAAGAAAAATGCTTGAGTTCATAAAATGTATAACTCATTAGTTGCAATGTGTATTCAATAATGATGTATTAAAAATTATAAAATATATTAAAAATGATCATTAATTAATTAAATTGACTAAAACGATTGCATTAAACTGACACGATACTAACTAAATTACGTACAATAGGAGAATGGCGGGACCAAAATTTTTGTTCATCATATTCGTGAGTTCGTTATATACTGGGTTCGCTATAACGGGGTTCAACTGTATATATTTATAAGTCCTCTTACGGCACTTATCCATTTATAGAACCGTCTTCTATCAATCTTTTTATGGCATCTCGTGCGATGTGTTCGTGTACGTCAAGTTATTATCAAAAGGATGCATGAAAACATAAGTGATATGGCACCCTATTACATAATCACACTTGAAAATCGGTTGTTGTTGTTGTTTCTATTGCCTCCTGGCCGGAAGTATCCTAGTCCAAGTCCATATTGGTAAGCGGGCTGACGGGTGCGGCTCAGGTTTATAATAGCACTTCAAGGGTCGGAGTCTAATTTAGCCAAGTGGAGCCTGAATTTTGACCGTGCACCTCCAGAGGTGGCTTCTGGGGGGATCGTACCCTCTCTCACCCTCTCTGATCTCAAAGAGAACTTTCCTGTCTGCGGATTTAACCTGCCCATATTCGACCAAGACCCTGAGGTATTGAATGACGCCTGGATTCGATCCGAGCACCCTTAGCACCGAAAGCCGAAGCTCAATCACAACACTACCTCGAGCCATGAAAATCTGTGTAGTTTGTTATTAACATAAAATATAAGGATTGGTCGAATTAAAAAGAATCAAAAGCCGGAAAACAGCTACAAATGTGTTTAAAATGTGGTGGCCGTAGGATATTAAAAAGAATGTGTGTCCTGGCAAGCTCAAACGACCCTCTACGTTCATGTGAAGAAAGACGACAGATCATTTGTAAAAACAGAGTAGGGTAATGTGTATCTAACAAAGAAATTGGATGCAAAGAAAGACAATTAGATGTCAATAATCGGCAAACTGACTTTTGAAGTGTTTCAAAGTCGGAAATCTTTAGAGTGGCACGGAAAGATTGCATTGTCACATGGGAAGAATTGAAGCAAAAGTTTTTGGAGAAGGATGAACGTCCTTTCAAGGTAACTCCCAGTTGGGACCCGAAACGCAGGTTTACAATCTAAACCAGGGAAACAGGAGAAAAACCTAGCCAAAGACACTGGTATCAACTTTGATACAGTGCGTGACAGTATCTGATAATATTACATAAGAAATCGGATAATACTACGTAAGAAAATTAGTCCCGTCTTCACTTGATTCCCCCCTGAACAGATTTTGGAATTGTTCAGGGACAGCAGTATTTGATGGTTCAAGCAAATAGGAAACTGTTTTCTCAACAGAACCCGTATAATAGACGATTGCCACTAATAACCGTTATACTCCTGTGGGAAAAATATACGATACATAGTGCTTCCATTTCTAACGAGAAAGCCGAGGTCATAGTCGCCAACTGAAGTATTAAGATTCGCAGCGATATATTAGACGAAGCACACTGGTCGGGAAGGTTTCCAGTAACAACCAAAACAAATCTTTCTAAATTGAATTTATCATCTTGTGTAGCAGTCGGAAATAAATCTTGAAAATTCTGGAAATTTCTTCTAAAAAATTGTATTTCTTGCATGTAAACTATTTGACTTGTTTTAATATTTCCGTTGGAGAAACATTGATTGGTACGAAGTCACTGACCTATGAGTTTCTTTGATTGCTAGGGCAGTATCTCAGACACTAAAAAAAGTGAATGGCTGCAGTTAAAGAGTAAAATATTGATTTTTTTTCTCATGGGAATGCCCTTAAATATTTTTACGGCTACATATGCACGCCTTGCAGTCGCATGATATGCAGAAAGATCCCGATGCACACTATCAAAAATTTATTCTATCATAAAGATACCGTAAAAATTTTTCTTTCAACGATGCTGCTCTGAGTTGTATATCGCTTTACATATATTCAAGGAAGAATATTCTGGTTTCATTTTATGGTTACAATTTTGTTCAAATATCCTATCATAATATAATTGTATACTGTGATACTACACTGAAAGCAAAGGTTTGTTTGGTTTGTTTTTGGAGCGCTACGGTCAATTTTTTTTGCTACACGAGGGTTAATTAGACCGGGACCAACACTGAAAGCGAAGGAAGTTATTGCTCTGACAGTTTGCATCTTATTAAATGGGTAGTTAAGTTAACTACTGATCAGCACTATTGTAATTCAGTCTCTTTCGTATTAATATCCAGTTGTTAAAGTGCCTCATAAAAGACAGGGAGATATAAAAGTCATGGAAACCTTTAATTCAATATTTCATCAAATTTTTATTCTATCGTAAATCAGAATGAACAGGATATAAAGTTACAGAATCACAGAATATAAAGTTTATTTTTTGTTTTTTTAAGAGAGTGATATAAATAATTGTTTCCAGCTAAATGTTTTTTTCGCTAGATAGAGATATAGTAAAAACGATATTAAAGACGATGTAATGATATGTTCATTTTTCGCCAGATAGCTGACACATAGATTACACAAATACGCAGTTTAGGTTTAAAATCAAATTATTTAATATGTGAAATATTTACAGGCTTGAATTAACAAGTATAACACATTAATTAGACTCTAAGGCACCGGGAGTTCAGATTTCTCCTAACAGTTTTGGTCCGAACCGGTTACGTACAACGGCACTTAACCCGGGAGTTCAAAGTCCCCAAAAATGGTAAACTGGCTTACAGACGAACAGGTGTATAACCTCGGAGAATAGATCTCAATCTCTATCTGAGGTCTTCTCAGTTCCTTCCTTCTCAGTTCTCCACGAAAACTTCGAAGCACCTCCTTCTCGGAACATCTTTCGTTGTTCCATTTGCTTGGAATCTGATTTGTCGAAATGGATGACATCATCCACTTAGACCGCATGTACGAACTTTCCCACGCAGGGGTTAAAATGCACAAGAGCCGACAGTCTTTTCATGCTTGAAGCGATTGTCCGAAAATTCAGTGTGGGGTCCGGTGCATGGGCGGCACCCTCCTGCCAACGAGCAAAGGTGAGCTCCGTCCCAGCACTCGCAAGCCCCGAACAATCAACTAGTCCGACATTGGCTGTCAAACAGCTTTACTCCCCCCTTTGTCACAAAGACGATCAGTCCTGGGGTGGCTAATCACACTTCTAACATCTTTACAAGGTCGCCTGCCTCGAAGAATTCCTATTCTTCACAATGGTATTAAACGATAGAATCGAAGAACAGACATCTATAAAAATAAGCTGCAGCTTTTGCTAAATAATATACACTGAGTGGCCAACTTATTATGACCATCTACTCAGTTCATCGTTGGGGCACCTCTTGCTCTTAAAAAAGATGCGGTTGTCTTTTGCATGGATTCTGTGAGATGTTGGTAGATGGCTTGAGAAATCTGACACTACATCCGATGTACAGCACTCTCCAATTCTGTAAGGTTCAATGGTTTTGGATCCATCTGCCTGATCCCTCCTTTCGACCTCATCCTACAAATGCCCAATTGTATTGAGGTCTCACTATTATGGAGGTCAGCTAAGCAAAGTGAAGTCTCCATCATGGTCTTCAAACCATCTGTGGACAATATGAGCTTTATGGCATTGAGGATTGTGCTGCGAGCAGTTTTCATCTCCGGTAGGGTAAACCATTAGCATAACTGGCCTTACTTGATCAGCGATATTATGTAAATAACCTTCGGTCTTTAGTCGTTCTTCTACATCCATTAGAGGACCCAAACCATACCAGAAATACATCTAGAAGCCAGTTTCCACAAGCTTGAAGCGTTGTGGCAATGCACTTGGGGTCGAAGTTTGCGTACTGTTTCCTCATTTTGCCATCTGCAGGGGGTAGTTCAAAACATGATTCATCCGATCACATTACCCTTTTCCATTCATTTACTGTCCACAGTCCAATCCTCCTGATCCTGTACGAAATGGATGCACTTCTTCTTGTTAGCTGTAAACAACATTGACTTTTTGTCCGATACTATGTAATAAGAGGTCATTAGAGTTGGCTAGTGACTAACACTAGCTGCAATTTGACGTACTGTTCCTCTTCTGCTGAACAGAACGAGTGTAGAAACTCTCCTTTCAGCTGGAGAATCTAGTAGTCAGCGAAGATCACATGCCTGCCGTTTTCACACCCGGTTTTTGTTTGGTGCCCTAATCTTTGTAAAGGCTGCTGTGTACTAGCCCTATTGGATTCGCTCCCCTCAGTGTTAACCTAAGGAGAAAATTTGTGTACTATTTACAGCTACATAAATGCAGATAATAAAAAAATGGTATTTTCAGGTACCCTGAACTTATCTGCACCTTGCAACAGGATATATTTTATAAATTTCGTCCAACAAAGGTATTTATAAGCATTTAAAATACAATATACTAAATTTTTTCCCAGAATAATTTAAAATTTAAAATTATACTTGCATTTTTTTAAAAACAATGAAAAATGCCCCAAGGTGTAAAATTTCTTTCTCTATTACGGATTACATAAAAAAAATCTTTAAAACCAAGTCGGAAATCCTTGGACAATTTTTCTCCATAGGTTAATATTGAGGTGAGCGAATCCAACAGGGTTAGTACACAGCAGCCTGAAAGTAAAACATTTTCGTTCTTTAATCTTTTGTCAACCTTTTTTGTAGATCATCTTGCATTTTATAGCATAAAATTTGCATATTGTCCGTTCATGAATGTAGAGGTACATGTTTTTACATTTGGTAGCTTCAAATGAACATACAACAGATGTTAAAATGTTCCATATGACCATAGTTATCCTCGGTATTTTTGTATAATTCTACATAATTCTGTCATATAGGTAATAAGAAAAGCAAAGAAATTCATAGAAAAATGCTATTCCACCTTTTTTTATTTCACCTGTAAAATAATGTTTAAGCAACATCTGTTTTGAATCCATACGTGGGAAACAAATTCTTTTTATGCATACTTTAAAGCTTTTTTAACGACGTAAAGACAATGAAACGCATAACAAAGCATGCTCACTTAAGCAGATCAGAGAAAAAGGAATTTCTTTTTCTTCCGTTATTTTTTTTTTTACCGCGTCGTTAGATTTTTGTCTACGCTAACAAGAAAAGAGTAGAGAGAATGCAGTCTTTTTTTTTATTACTTTATGATATCCTATTCTTGCCTAAAAAGTTAATTAAATTTGCTTAATTTTATGAACAAGCGTTAATGAAGGAATTGTAAACTTTGGAAATCAGAAAGGAAGGGGACGAAATTAGTAATAAGTTTTCAATGGTTAAACAGTAAAAAGATCGAATTTCATGTATTGAAAATTCAAGGAAGAGAGACGGTGGAATAGGGAATATCTTTCATTTGAATAACATTATGAAGAGTAACTTGCGTTTTGATTTGCAAATTCAGTTTGCCTTTGAATATGGTTATTGAAAGTTATTTTGTACAGCATCTCGTGTGTTTTATGATGTATGTTAGAGCAGTCCAAGATTTCACCGAAACGTCTTCTAAAACATACTCTAGAGATAATGTTTTAAATCAACTCTACTATTTTTTTCTTTATAACGTTAAACTCAAGTATATTTTTTAGCAGAGATTTCGGTGAAATATTGGACTGCTTTGACATTTGGCGTCCGCGACAGGATTGTTAAGCCTAAATTTTCAAGATGTTTTTATCTGTGAAATCCTTCAAGAAAGAAGATTTAAAACGTTATCTCTAGAGTATTTCATCTACTTCTGAGCCCCAGGCTCCACAGAAAGCAACTACTACAAATAATAATGCCATTTTTTTTTACAAAAAATCCATCTTTATTATATCATTTTAAAAATCGTCCTTTATTATATCATTTTACAAAACGCAACGAACAAGCGAGAGTGATGCCAGGTTCAAAGTTTTAAATAATAAAAATAACAATACACCGCGCGCCTGCATTGCTACCAATCTTTTGAATCTAACAATATATTCAAAAAGAGAAAATGAATGTAAAAAAATTATGCTTTTACGTTAGAAAAATGTTAAGGAAAACAAAATGCAAATAAATGAAATAAATGGACTCTTTTAGAGAATACGGTAAATAAATAAGTAATTTTTTTTTCAAATTAAATGGGTGATAATTATTTGCAATGTTTCGGTTGATCGTCAACTTTTCGTGTAACCTGTGCTTACGCCCGTTATGCATCTTTCGACATTTACAATTAAAACATGTACCGTGTTTCGACATGTATACGGTGCACAATTAAAAGATAATTTATTAAAAATCACTTTTACAGGTGACTAACCTATTACCTGTAATTGAGATTATTAATTCATTTATGATTATTATTTATGGTTTTAATACGATCATACCATAATTATGAGAAGACCATCATTCTGACTATTACTTATTAACGTAGGATTACGTTCCTCCATAACGGCCCCACGGAAACCGAATTTCAGACTCTAAAACCGTTCGTCCGTACATCGCGAGTTGAAATTTTGGCAGAGTGGCAAACCCAGTCTGTATCGCTTGGACAAGCAGTAAACAGTTAAACAGAAAAGTACCAAAATACGTCAAAAATTATATATATATATATATATATATATATATATATATATATATATATACACATACGTACATATATATAGATACATATATACATAACACATACATATCGTTGCTTACCTCTTTTGTATCTATATAAGTAATCCTACGTTAATAACCCGCGGCAGTTTCGTTAGAAGACACTACCTGAGATTTTTTTAAACATTTTGATAAATTATGTATCTTCCGACATACACGGGGCACAATTAAAAGATAATTAATAAAAAATAAACCTTAATGCTGACTTACCTTTTAACTCTAACTAAGATTACTATTTACTATTTTAATATCACCATATTATAATAATAATTATTATTTATTATTATATGAATGTATTAATATAAACATAAGTTTTTATATGATCTTTAATAGAGACGCATCACGCTATTTACACACACTAGAATTGCACGCACAAAACAGTTGTATTTAAAATACTTAGAAAATAACAAAAATGGCAAATCAATTATCTTCATTATACTGGATAGAAAAGTCAGTACGGCGTATGTACTGATATGTAGTCTCAACATTATCTGTATTCATGGAATGAATCTGACAGTCAATTAACGCTTGTTTAATAAATACTCATCCATCTAGAAGGGCAGATCATAGCACATGTGGATCCAAAGATTATACCGGACAATCCAAATGAGTTCATCCCCAAAATTGAATAGCCGAGTCAGGCTTTATTGTCCAGAGAGCTTCAGCCAACAGCACCACTGAGAACCTTCCTTGTAGATGCATAACCACCTCTACATATCTCCCGTTTAGTAACAGATTTATTGCAGTAGATAAGTGGGTCGGTACAAACACTTTTTGCTCTTCTCTCCACACTTCAAAGCATTGCTTTATATTATTGACACATTCAAATCCTTTCACAGGCCATTAGGGCGTGTTCACATAGAATCCGTCAGCGTCAGCATAAAATTTTTTTAACCAATCATATACCAATCACTGACCCATTTAACGAGTCAGCGCCAACGGAATCTTTAACACTGAGCTGACGGATTCTATGTGAACAGGCCCTAAGTCTCTTAAGGATATTTTATGGAACGTTACGTGCAATATATTCTCTCCAATATGTTGAGAATGATATTTGAACTTCTCCTTGACTCATTGGTGAATACGACCCGTGACCAAACATTTAGTCTCCGTCGGTGATGTAAGAGGCTGTCAACATTGCGTCTGTCAGCGTCATCGTAATTGACATATTTTAAACCAATCACATACCTTAACATTTTCGTGGAAAATCGTTTAGAGGTTTGTAATTGGTTAAATATATTTCAATATGAGTAACGCTGACGCTGACAGACGCAATGTGAACAAACAGCTCCTGATAGATGATTCCGTCACGACAGTTACCCCTGAAAGAGGAGGAAAGAAAGACACAACCTCGACCACAGGCCATGAACCCTCAGTCTAAGGTTAACAGCATCATACTTATTCTTAAATCACTGTGTACTGAGAGGTCAAATGTTAACTGTCTTGCATCTGAGTTGTGTATCTTTACGGTAACCACCATACAATATGGGTGGCTCCGATATTAACTGTCTTGCATCTGAGTTGTGGATTTTTACGGTAACCACCATACAGTATGGGTGGCTCCGATATTAACTGTCTTGCATCTGAGTTGTGGATCTTTACGGTAACCACCATACAGTATGGGTGGCTCCAATAACTCATATAAACTTACCACTTTTGAATCTCTGCATATCATATCCGTTATTGGTACGTAATAATCTGGTCCTATTTAAATTGGCTAATTAGGTATAGAATGTGGTATTATATGGAAAATCTTAATTTACATTTAATTCAGCTGAGATGTTATACTCAAAGATCTCATTTTTTCAGTATATACAGAATACACATCGGAAGCTTATTTCCTTTTATTGCTCAAATGCATATATTTTATATAACGAAATATCCTGCGAAACAGAATATATCTAATGAAATTGATTTTCGCAGTCTGAGTTTCGCAAGTGGTTTCATAACCCTATCTTTTACAAGTGCTAGAAGTTAGAAATACCAAAAACCCAGTTTACAGAAAAATGCACATATACATGGTAGTAAAAAAAATACTTATGTTCTAATTAATTACCTTTTTCCCTTTTTCAATCTGTTATAACATGGTTGAGTTTATTACATCACGACAAAATGGTTCCATCTAAATTACTCATAAATCTTGCAATCATGCCGAATATATTAGTACAGAATGGCATCATAATGCTTTTATTGCAGGAAACTTCATAATTAACTCGATTAATTTCACATCACGAACAGCAATTGTTATTCCACTAATTTATCGAGAAATATAATGATAACCACTAATTTGTCTGATGCGCATAATTATGGGTAATTGAAATCGCAGCTACAATTTTGAATTTCAAAAACCTGATAATTACACCGATAATTTCAATTTAATTGACGTAGGGAAAAGACAGTTATTGCAACTTAAGTATTAATGTTACTTATCCGCATTTTCTGACATCGGGTTTATACGAAAATCTGATATGGAGACGAATAACGATGAATCAGTGCATATTTATAACCGCATGGTTGTACATCTGCATAATGCTCTAAAAATAGAGCTTCAAAACTATATGGACTGTTAGATATCACATATAAAATGAAACTATTATAACAGCATAGTTGTATATTTGTATAATATTCTATACAGATGTAGAATATTATATCTGTATAATGTTCTTGCAACAATAGATTAAGAAGAACATCAGTCATAATATAAGAAATGAATGGTCTAAAAATAGAGCTTCAAAAATATATGGACTGTTAAACATCACATATAAGATGAAACTATTGTAACCGCATAGTTAGATATTTGTATAATATTCTATACAGATGTAGAGTATTATATATGTATAATATTCTTGCAACAATGGATTAAGAAGAAAATCAGTCATAATATAAGAAATGAATGGTCTAAAAATAAAGCTTTAAAACTATATGGATTGTTAGATATCACATATAAAATGCATAATGGAATGTTATTTTTTTGAGAGATAAACAGACTTTCTATCGAAGTCTGAATTCTGTGATCAAACTGAGTAAGACGTCGGAACTCTATTATTAAACGCCCCAAATCCCCTAGAATAAAAAATTCGTGCTCGGGAATAGAACTGGAAAATAAAAGTTTTTTTAGAACTACATAGTTGTGAACAATTAATCTTCATTTCGTTATAAACAACAATGTTCAACAGGTTACGCAGCTGCGGTTTTTGGCATTGTTTTGGTGTGATAGATGGATCAACTGCGTTTTAAGTCAGAAAAATAAGTTCATGTTTGGGTGGTCATTAATTTCTTCTCGGAATTGACCATGACTTCGTAAACTGTCAGACATTTGCAATCCAGTAGGTTAGATGAAGAGTATATCATTAATGAGTGACAAGAAACCGGGGAATTTTCTTTTGAATGGAACCGATATTTAGTAATCTCTATATATAAAACAGTTCCGTAACTGACTCATTCATTCACTGACTGACATACAACGCACAGACCAAACCGCTGGACCTAAAGGGCTGAAATTTTGCATGGCGATTCTTCTAATAGTGTAAGGGTGCACTAAGAAATATTTTTCAAAAATTCTTCTTAGATTTTTTAAATTAAATTTTTAAGCTGTTTTTTAAACTTTTTTTACGTTTGCATTTAAAATAATACATTGAGGGTTATAAAATTTATATCACAAGAAAGATCATAAAAATTCCTTCAAAATAAAATTTTTTTCGAATTTTTACCTCCATTTCCAGATTTTTGGTGAATTTTTAAAGATTAATTGTTAGAATTTAATTTATTAAATGCTAATCACGTGATTTCTTTTTCTGGTACTTTCAATAAATTTATCGTCACGTGCGTAACAACTAAATAGACAAAAAAATATTTTTTTCTCTTTCTAATGCAGCAGACGATTGGATATTATCCAAAAAAAAATGCATATCCCTTACGATTTTTTTATAAATATATATATATATATATATATATATAGATATATATTTTACATCAATTGTATACATTGATCATCGCATTTATTATAAATATATATATTTATTTTTTGGCATAAATTGCATACGTTGACCGTTGTATTTAATTTGAATGTACTCCGTAGCGAAGCGCGGGTTTTCAGCTAGTTGTACCATAAAAAATAACATCGATAAGAGAAGATTTTATATTGAGAATAATCTGTCGTTTCAAGATAAATTTCTGTATTGGATGGATTTTCTATCACCCAAATAACGGAGAAATATTTTCACACATAAATTGATGAAACAGTTTTATTCTTCATTTTAGCAATGTGATATGGAATCATGAAGAAATTCTTGGGAGAATACAAAAAGCAATTTGTTTAATACTTCAGGATGGAGTTCAGATGATGTCAACGGAGAAGCATAGTTTTTATAATTATCTCCCGTTAAAATCAATCCATAAAAACATATTCTGCAGTTTTTAGCAGAAAATGACATCAGAATTTATACTATTGAAAATACATATAATCTTTGAATGTACATGGTTCCCTCTCAGATTCTTTTTCAGAGGTGAAAAAGGAATTGATGGGATAAAACTGTGATTCTAAAGAGATGAACAATTTATTCCAGTGTTGTTAGACCTCTGTAATTCTGTTGTTGTTGTTGATGTTGTTGTGGTTACTGAGCCCTGGCCGGAAATTCTAGACTAGGTCTATAAAGGCTCTGGTTTACGGTAGCCCACAAAGGTCGGATTCCGACTTGGAAATATGACAGGCGGAAATATATATTGTGAGTCCAAAGATGTATCCAAAGATTATACCGGACAATCCAAATGAGTTCATCCCCAAGATTAAATAGCCGAGTCAGGCTTTATTGTCCAGAGAGCTTCAGCCAACAGCACCACTGAGAACCTTCCTTGTAGATGCATAACCACCTCTACATATCTCCCGTTTAGTAACAGATTTATTGCAGTAGATAACAGACGGATATATACAGAAGGAAATATATATTATATAAATATATATAATTATATAAATATATATAATTATATAAATATATATATATTGTGCTACCTTAATTTTGACCGATAACCCCCCAGATGGCGCACCTGGGAGATCGTACCCTCTCCCCCCTCTCTGACCTCATAAAGTGATTTTCTGGTCTACGGATTTAATGCGCCCATATCTGGCCTAGACACGAAGGTATTTAATAGCGCTTGTCGGTATTCGAACCGAGCACTCTCGGCACCGAAAGGCAACGCGCTACCACTAGGCTACCTTGCACCCACTGAAACTCTAGAAATGGGAAGCGTGTTGATATAAATTCCCAGAATATTTTTGAAGAGAGTGAAAGAAAATTCCTTTTATACTTGATAATTAATTTGTGATTTTCGGTGTTTCAGTTGTAAGATTAAAAAAAAACCTAACTTTTACAGATGGATTAAACAAATAGATTATTCGATGTTGTTCTTGTATGGATTACTAATAAACATATTATAACTAAGAAACTCGAAATATTAAAAAAACCTATTTGACACAGGGTATCTAACTGGAGATAACACCATTTAACTTTACTTCAAATACTTAATTTCGTAATCAGGACCCTCGATTTTTCTCGAACATCAATGATTTTTAAGGAACACGGGATTCTAATAAAGCTCTGTGCGAGCTACTTCGTATGTACTGCGTAAAACATGAACAATATGGTATGTCTCACAGAATTTGCTGATTTTAAAGTGTTCGGATAAAGACGACACGTAATGATAAAAAAGCAGCTAAAATTCCAAAAAGTAATAATACGTTACATGTACAATGGCCTTTTGAAGTTATATGTACAGCTGGTTATGTCGTAAGACCTTTCTATATTTCCTTTCAGCCCTACCTGGTGACTTTTCAAATGACAGTGAATATAAATACTTGAAATATATAAACTTATAGACCAGAATCTGCCTTCAGCCGACATAGGGCATACTGAAGTATAATCCACAAAAATTAGTCATTAAATAAGTAGACTGCAACAAAACTTCCACACACAATGCCACTAATTTATGAGAGAGACGCTTTTTTCTGTAATATAAAGTTTCTAATTTAATTTGGAAACTAAGTAAGTGTCTCTGATGACGCCCCCATGACATTAGGATTTCACTTCCAAAAATAGCAACTAAGCACCAAGATTTTGAAGTAAACTTATCAGGTATTCAAAATACATTGAAACTTTTTTAACCGGACACCCTGCAAAACGGCCACTTATTTTCGGAACCATGACTAGATGCCATTATACTAATAACCCAATAACTTAATGTTATACATATATACATGTATGCATACATACGTACAAACACACATATATGTATGTATGTAAGTATATATATATCTATATATATATATATATATATATATATATATATATATATATATATATATATATATATATATATATATAAATATATGATTGGGCGTGTGTGTGTGTTTGTTTGTGTGTGTAAGTGTGTGATTAAATTCTATCACCTTGTTATTTATATATATATATATATATATATATATATATATATATATATATATATATATATATATATATATATATATATATATATATATGCATTTATTCTACTGAATATTAACTTTCAAATATCTCTCTCTGTTTATGTATTTAATACCAATGTGCATAGCTCCAGTTATTTTACTTCGTAATATACTTTAAAATTATACCTGTTGTAGCTATGAGGTAAAATTCATTGATGTTCACTTTGATATCTCTAGGTGTATGGGTTTTAATTTCACGATTCAAATAACTCAATTTATAAAGGTACTATTCATTCTCACCTTTTTCTTAAGATTCCAAGCAAAGTCATGAGAATATTAAGCTGTTTCTATGAAAAAAAGTTTTAAAGTGTTAAAAATCGAAATATATAAGAGGAAGCATTGTTACAGCCAGAATTCTGAAAGCAAAGTAATTTTTTAAAATTCATAAGAAAGATTGTTCTGTATATTTAATTACTCTCAGTCACAACATTTAAAAATGAATTTAACTTTCGAGCGTACAAAAATGCTTTCAGAATTTTGAATGTGAAAGAAGCTCTGTGAAATTTATCACTAGATTAACAAGGCTTTTATATGTCTGAAAAATCTCGGATGCAATAAAGATCTTTTGTCCGAATCTGTGTCATATCCCATCTGTTTGAAGCCATGCGAGAAACGTCCGTCAAGATTTTTTGTTTTTGTGTTTTGAGAGGCTTGGAATCTTGCCAGTAGCACATATTACTAGCTAGCGGAGTTAGCGAATAGAACTATTCTGTTTCTAATTCCCAGTGTCTGATTGTTAATGCAAAGTGGTAGGTATAAAGTCTATCACATGCCACACGGCCACACCATAATGCTGATCGCGTTGTCTAACGAAAAATAATTATGCAGGTTAAAATGACAACTATTGATATAGGGCTATATTTATCTAAAAAATGCGAAACAAGATAAAAGCAGTTTCTACAGCATAAATAAATAAAAAATAGAATATCTATGATCAGCTGGTTTTCTAAAGATAGCAAAATTAATGATTCATCAATCAAATACTTTCATCCATGACCATGGTCCATGAGTTTATGCGATGACTCTAGAAACTTTATAATTTTTGAAGCATATTATTAGGTAATATAACTGAAGCCATATACGTTGGTTAAATACATAAACACAGAAAGATAACTTGAAAGTTAATATTCAGTAGAATGAAGGCATAAATATAAGAAGGCTCTATAATTTACTTACACACACACACACATATATATATGTGTGTGTGTGTAACGGCATAAAATTCAAATACTTTTCTCATAAAGGAGAACTTTTGTTCTTGATTAAAAATTTATTATAATATATAATGCAATTAAACTGACATAAAGATTTATACAAATGTAGTCCTTCGGCAGGGGAAAAACAGGTCCTAGTCGTTTTTTACATCCTAGAACTAATTGTTCCCTTTCACATAGTAACCAACTCATACCATGGAAACAACCAATAAGATTACAGTAATCAAGGGCACACTGAAAAATACACACTCATCGCACACGTTTGTGAATTCCTGTGTTGCCAAAACCAGAACACAAGATCAGATATAATAGATCACAGTATAAATTATTATTGAACACGAGCTCGGTGTCACCTGTTGGCAAAGGCAGCGAGCCATTGATCTGAACTTCTCTGGTTCGATGCCTGTTGCTGACAAATCCATCGCCGTGTACGCTAATGGCGGCTGGTGCGCGAAAAATCTGTCGAGGTGGCTATGTCCTCCAAGTTCTCAATATTTATCTCTGGAGGTGCAGGGTCAAGTGTACTGGTCTCGTCATTTGACCCGATTCAAAATTACGGGACCGGTCCTTTAGCCAAGTCTGACTCCGACCCTTGTGGTGCTAATTTTAAACCGGAGCCGCACTTCTACCCATTGGCCTATATGGACTTGATCTGATGCTGCTGTCGGTCATGGGGGATAAGCAACAACAACATTATTCACTTGCACTTGCGCACCCGCGTACACGCACACACATATATATGAAACAATATCATTCCACCTCCATTAATTTAACGCCTATTCGAAATTTTCCCGCTTATTCTCAATAAAGTATCGCCTCTTAATCCAAATTCTGATCTTATGATAACCAAAGTAACCGACTAGATTATCACCTAATACACGTATAAGGACTAAGTTGTTTATAAAAACAGTGTGACGCAATGCTTCTAGAAATTTCTACGAGGTCACCTCATCTGACGTGTGAGGTCAGATTATCTGAACTAACCAATTAACCCTCCACGTACGGCTCGATTTTCGTAAATTCCGGTTCTGAAATACGGGAGGATTTTTTTACATTTTCTCCGTCTACATTAATACACGAGGACAACCGATAAATACGCGGGCTTTTACTGAATTCCTCTACAGTGAAATGGACCCCGTAGAGCCATCTAGCGTCGAAATAATGAACAATGAGCATTTTTACCTTGCACGGAGAAAAAGCGGGATTCGTATTGAAAGTGAGGAAAAAAATCTTCGCCCGCGATTTTCACGTGAACCATAGTAGCGGACCAACGTGATAACCCCGCTAAAATCGCGGGAGCCGTACGCGGAGGGTTAAAAGTTTAGGCGCGCGGCCACTTTCGACGCAGGCAGAGTTTTCCCGTGGCTTTTGTGTGTTCTGTCACTGTCCAGAAAAGACGTTTATTTAGCGCTGAGGTCTTTTATAAATTTTATGTAATGCTCCGGCGGGTTCCGGACAGTTTAAGTGTGATATTTTATAACCGACGTACCTAAGTGTATTCTGAGCTAGAATGATGTAAAAGATGTCCAGCGGATATTCCAAGAATAAAACAAATATTTGAATTGAATGGCTCATTTTTCCCTTTGCCCGGACTCTTATTTGCCATCCTCGAATACCAACAAGCTTAACGATTTCATTCTACAAAGACTGATATTTGCATGAAAGGTGATGTCTAATCACTTCGGCCTGACGTTCCCTCGTGGGTGTCTTCCACGTCTGCTCTATGACTTCAGGAATTCATCGATATTTCCTTACATGAGGACCATCTTTTGCATCGCATCATTACATACATTATATATATATATATATATATATATATATATATATATATATATATATAAATATATATATATATAAATATACATTTCAAATACCTGCTAAGATATGAAACAAAAGTTTTGGGTCGCATTATTATGTATCCAGATTAAAAATTTATTTCCCATTATTTCCCTTTCCCTCGCAGCTGCTATCAGTAGCAAGCTGCATGTAAAATATTTAGACATTTACAGAAAAGGAACACAAAAACTCATTTGTTAACATTTCACCACACTTCAACAGGGAAGAAAAACTCTGTTTCCAAAAGCACAGTTTTAAAAGCTGGAATTTTCTTTGTTTCCTTGCGAAATAAAAGGAAAAAGAATTCGCTAAATCCGAATGGAATAAACTTCACTATGCTGAGAGTTCTTTTGTTTAATTTCGGATTTAGGGTTCTTTTTATTCAGATGACTTCAATTTATTTTCCTCAGAACTATCATCGTATGGAAAAAACTGTGCTGCATTTGCCGGATGGTTAGTAAAAACATACGTTCAAATAACATTTTTTAAAAGCTTTTTTTAAAAAAAAATTGCAACATGAAAATGTAATGAAAATTTGATAAAGATATTTCTAACCTTAATAGTTACCCTAATCTTTACTTTTATTTTTTTATTACACTTTTATCTTTACTTATTAGTTATAATCTTTAAGGCAAAGGAATAGTTTTAGGGGAGTAAAAGGAGTAACATGGTCAATTTAATTCAGTTTAAACATGCTATATATGTATATATAATTTATTTATATACAGGGTGGTTATAAAATAACGTGAGGTATTCAGAACCCTCTAGCGAGTAAAGTATTGGACGAAACATAACCAAATTTGGTGGGCGTACATAGTGGATGATGGGAATTCGATTTCTAAAATAAAAAAACTAAAACAATTAGCACCAAAAGTAGCCACCAGGGGAAATATTGGCGCTGCAAAAGTGTATTAGAGTGAATTCTGAATGATTAAATGCCAAACGACACAGCACACGTCAATTTTATTAAAAACAAATGATTGTTACTGACAAATGATGTTCAATATGACCACCATCGTGATGTTCCAAGAACTGCATACGATGTACAACATTTACCACGGCGGCTCGCAACATATCAGAATTAATTTGTCTCCCCTGTACCGTTATTCGATCGTTCAAAGTTGCGATATCGGGGACATGTCCTTGATACACAACACCTTCAAGAAATCTCCACAACCAAAAGTCACAAGGATTGAGATCGGGTGACCTCGGTGGCCATACCGTAGGAAATTCCATTATCTTCACATTAAATAATCTTGTCTTTAATTGTCAACTCCTAACTCATCATTATGTTCCCTTCACCGCAGTCAATACCCCAAAAAGTAAAAAAAAAATTGACTTAAAAAATCATTTTATAAGTGCAGTTACCTGTAGAATGATGAAATCAATACATAAAGCTTAGCTTTTAGGTCAAAAATTTTTTAGTAATACGTTAAACGCTATTGCAATATTTTGTTGAAATATATTGAAAACTTTTAAAGTTATTTGCCTTCTGGTTAACAAAAGTAAGTGAAAACATTGTGCTAGAAAATGCATTTAAAGGTTCTACTCTCGGTCTTTTAATATCAATTTTGGTTCATTAAATTGGCCATAAGTTCTCATCCAATGATCCTATGAATAAAAGTAAAGCTTTTAGAATCCTAAAAGATTGATCTTTGAAACAGAGCAATACATTTTTTTTCCGAAATTGTGCACAAAAACTCTGCAATTTTAACATAACCTTAAGAAGTAAGGCAATAGGATCTTTTAAAGTCACGATTGCATAAAATGATAGATGCACGAATACCGCCATTCATTCCAAATATTAATGAGTATTTCCAGAAAGTTACAGTAAATGAGGTAAGTGTTTGAACTCCACAGTACTGCAATTGACAGTGCAACTGTACAAGATCTGGCCGTTGCTGTATCATATCTAAGTACAACTGACAATGGTAAATCTAAATTCATCCTTGATTTCATAAAATTTGATATTTTGTGGCTCAGTGATAAGTTTGTTATAGCGGAATTACGTCATGACTAAACGCTACAATTGTTAAAATAAAAATTACTATTTTGTAACTCGGTGATAAAATTATAACAGTGCAATTACATGTGGCGGTGAAAAGAATAGTTTAATTATATACTGTATGATTGGTGGTGAAAGATAGAATATAATATGGGGTGTGGTTAGTACATTGCAAGAATTAAATTAGAATTCGTTGTGATCCTATCGATTGAAAACAACTCAGAATGAAATCTTGATTTATAAAATTGAAATGAACATATAGAATTATACAATTTATACACCTCATTGAATATTACACTTTACTTGACCTTATTATAATTCATCTACTACTATTGGTTCATTATCATTAATCAAGAATTGGCATTGTTTCACATTGAAGCCTAATACTTTCTTCATCAAAATAAGCACTAATTCAAATCAATCACATAAGCTTAATCAATGATTACCATTAATTCCTATTATAGTTATACTATATCCATAATCAACAATTGTTATTAACTCATACACGAATCACGTTACTTTATACTATATAAAATATTGTTTTACGAATTATCGCATATTACTCTTTTAACTGTCGTCATGAAATTAAATCGCTATCGCGCTCTATATACGTTATAACGTTACATTAACAGGTACGCGTATGAGAAGCAATGATGGTAAGTACGAAGATGAGAAAAGACGGTACATTTGCAGACGACTGTTGAATCACCTTTGATTATGGACATCGGGCACAGGGCGCATGATTCATCATTAATCGTAAAACTGGACATCTGGTTAACGGAAGCACTGCTTTCTCATCCTTTGTCTTGTCACTCATACTAGGACACAGGGCTCCTGTGGTCGTTGGACGCTCTCGGCACTGGAAACAAGGTGCACAACTCTTCTTCGAGCTCTTTGGCATTGGAAACGGGATGCACTATCATCGACAATATTATCGGGTGTGCTTCGTCTTCCCTCGTACATTTTTTAACTACTAGCTTGTTAGCTGATTTAATACCACTTCTATCTCTAACTACTCTTCTTTTTTCTCCCCGTCTTTTTTCATATCCTTTTTCTCTTTCTATTTCTGGCCACGCCTCTTCCAATCCCATTTGATATATTATCCTCATTTTCATCTATTAGTTCGTGGTTGCCTTTTCTCCATCCTTTTTCACCAATGCGCATCGTTGGTGGGACTTATAAAAATTTCCCTCTTCCTTGACTTTTCTCATGCTCAGCTCAACATCGACTATGGTGGTCTCTTTTATAGCTCTCATAAACTTATGGCTTCCTCTTCTTTTTCTCTTCCTTCGTTGCAAACTCATTCTTCAGATTCACCGTTTCCTTTTTATCTTAACTCTTATCTTATACTTTATTTGTTTCTTCGTGCCCAATCTTCTATCTGTAAAAGTTTTCGCTTATTGTTGGCTTTTCTCACCTCTACTGCTTTTATTGCTAGTCTTTTTGCTTCCTTGTCCTGTTTCTTTGTTATATTGTGCAATTATTTTAATTCGTTCCGTAACTTTTAACTCTCTCCTGCACCTGGCCTTGACGCTATTGTCATATCCCTATGACATACATGATACTAATTCCGATAGAAAATTACCATGCAGTAATAAAAATTCATATTTTAAGACTGAGTCAAAGTTTATAACACTGTAACTATGCTATAACTAAACACTACGAATAACGACCAATCCATAGTTATCCTTGTTTGTGATTAAAATAAATATTTTATGGCTTAGTGATAAGTTTATATCACCCCCAAACATATATTCACTAAACACAACTAACAATGACCAATCAATTTATTCGTGCTCTTATGAAAATTAATATTATATGGAACAGTGATAAGTGTATTGTAAAGCAACTGACATGGAATTTACTACACATTTATCTTTGAAAAACAAATACATTTTAAAATTGAATAGGTCATTTTGAAAACGAGTCATCTCCATTTTTTTAAATTTTTCATGAGAAGAAAAAAAACTATAATTCGCCTTCATGCATTATTAGTTATACTGAATTTAGTATTTATTATGTTTATAAGGCATCAATTCTGATGCAAAAATAAAATTTATTAATATTTTTTTTAATTTGAGGGGGCAGAAAAGTTGGAGAAAAGTGAAGATGACTCCTTTTCAAAATGAACGATTCAATTAAAATACTGATGTTTTGCATTTTTTGTTTAATTTTCTCGGAAAAATACCTCTTTCAAGCAATAGAGTTATACTTGAATTTCAAAATATACGACATTAGATTTGTCATGTTACTTCAGAGTCATGATTCTCACAAAATAGGCTTATGCGGAAATATTTACGTTCCGAAGTTTACTTCGCTAAATCAATATCCCCGAGCATCATAAGCTCTTTAAATCTTTTGTTTTGATATAAATATATATGCACCTATACATCTATATTGAAGTGTGTATATCTTTAGTCCATTTCAAAGAGTTCGAGCGAAAATCGAAGTATTTCCCAACTCTTTTAAAGAATTGTTACTGAGAAGAGTTTCTGAAATATACGCTCCGCGTCGTGTGTACCATGCATATTTCATAAGTTCAAATGACAGCGAGCCATCTTACTAATACTCCGAACACTTTGAGAATTTGAAAGCTCGTCATAACTTCAGTTTGCGTCAAAATTCAAAATTCACTGACACTTTAAATATACAATTTCCCATGGTAAAAAGGGTTCTCCGCATAAAAAAAAATTGATTTCGGATGAAAGTGAGGTGCTTTTTTCCTTAAAATCGTTTTCGAAACTAAAAATTTTAAGGAAAAAAAGGTCCATAAGTTTTGCTTAAAGTTGAATAAAATAATCATTAAGTACAGAAGGTATTAATGGGTCTTCATAAAAATTATGAATTTATTTTTCTTGAAAGGAATATTTTAAAAATGAATATAATTTTGCTCCAGTTTTGAAAGTTCATGTTTGATATTATAGCCTTAATTTTTTTTATTAAGCTATTGTAAAACGAAAAAAAATGCTGAATAACTTATTTCTTTATCTAAATATTAATTTTAGAGGTCATATATGTTCTAGAGGTCAAACTCATTCATTTCAGAAGAAGTCTTGAAAAGTCCATAAGACTCGCAGTAAAAAATAATGTTTCTAAGAAATATTGTTTCAGACATGTGATGGTGACTCCGTAATGAATTCTATAGAATGAAAGTTTATTGGCATTTTTATAGAACCGAAAGTGTTTGGATAGTTTGGAATGTCATCTTCGTATAATCAAGGTAAAAAAAAATCTGTCATAGAGTATAAAAAGTGTGTGTTTTGATAAAATCTTGCTGACATACGTTCAAATGAACGCACTAGACAAATTGTCTTGTTAGCTATTTCAGATGAAAGGTCTACCTAATTTCGCGAGATTCAGTGGATCGTAATAAGATATATTTTTATAAGGCAACATATATATCACACTTTATGAGACAGTAATTATTATTTATTTTTTAGCTGTTAATTATTTTCCAAGCGAGGTTGAATTAAAATAAAGTATTAAAATAGAAAAAGACTTGAAATTAATTAAATTTCTCTGAATAATAAGTATATATATATATATATATATATATATATGACTATATTTTATATAAACGTTCTGAAATGAACTTCCTTTCCTAATTAGCAGAATATTCAAACCTTTATTATTTCGTTCTCTTAATTCTGAGCTCATGAAATTTTAATTAACTTGTTTTTAAATAATGTCATCATGAAATCATATAATTCTTCCTAGTTCTCTTAGAATAATAAAACTGCATTAGTGACAAGACCCCCTACCTAAAATGGAACATAATTCAGTACTTCTTTTTACCTTGCTTCCATAGCAACCACTTTTATTTGTAGGACGACAGATTGCTTCAGTTACTCAAAAAGAATCAATTCTAAGTATTATGAGATAGTGATTTAAACAGCCCAATTAAAGAAAGTATATAAGACTGATACCAAGCAAGAGGTTTTAAATTTTAAATATTGATCTTTGTTTTTATTCATTTTTTTTCATTACAGATTTTTTTTTAAATTTTCGTTTTCGGTTTTATTAATTTATCCCAACTTTCTATTTACTGAAACATCTGTTAGTTGTATTAATTATTTCGCAACGTTACAGCACCATACCTCATTTCTTCTTTTTTACATCTAAACATCTATATTCCTCTTGATAAAACAACAGCAACAGAAAAAAAATAAGATTCAGCACCCTGTCGGGGCAATTTCATTAACACCGGTAAAAGTGTTCTTTCTATACTGAATTCCGTTTAATCTTTTCCTCTTTGATAAACAGAATAAATCATGGCTTTTGTAATCGCAGCTTTTAGTTAACTGCATAGGCTTTCCCTAAAATATTGGACTTTGGGTAGCTCAACAAATACTACAGAGTGAAAAGGATTAATTCTCAGCAAATAATACAGGGCAATAAAAGATTGATTTTCAACTTTTTTATTCAAATCAAATGCATAGAATATCTATACAAACAAATAACAAACTTATGTGGTAAATTACACCACTTATCAGATAAAAATTGTTCCTATGTTAAACCCTTTTGAATACCAGTTGAAAATGACTCATAATGAATAAGTCTATTGAATAACTCTTGTGAGTAATACCATTTTTAGGGAGAAATGCTCTCAGAGTGTTTCAGATAATCTTTGAAAAACTCCTCTACTGTTGTTTCGAACATTATTTTTAATATATTCAAATAGTTCTTTTAAATAATTCTTTTTTGATAGACCCTAAAATAATTTTCCTAATTATTTCTGAAGGTAAAGCCGTATTATTGTCAACCTTAATACATAATTATGCGGATGAGCAGAGAAGGAATTTTTTCAACAATAGCTCTTAACTTTCTGAAAACATTTCCCCTTAAAAATAGTGTTATTCACAAGAGGCTTTAAGAAAATAATGCACTACGGTAAGACGAGGTTACTTTGTGACTGCAGAGGTAACTTTGTGACACACAGTAATTTTTTCGTATTTCAGATCTTGCACCTCGCCTGTGATACCGGGAGGGAAAAGACTAGGGCCAACAGCTTGTCCGATATACAGAAACACCTAGTGGCCAGCGTCCGAAGCTTCTGCGCCACATTTGTGTTCGCTTGCCAGTGTATTGTTCAAACCTGTTGTCAAGCTATTGACTGAAACTTCGGAAACTGTGTACTGAGGACTAACACCTTATACAACCAACTACCACAGGTAATTATATTTTATTGTCAATATGTTGGTTAGATTGTGGAGCAATATAACTTTTGTGTAGTGATATTTACGAGAGATATGAGAATTTAACATAAATATCGAAAGGTGACGGGGTTACTTTGTGACACATTGACACTGTCACAAAATAACCCACAAAGTCGACCCACCTCCTCCAGCCACCCGATGTTGCATTTTTCAGTCCCCTAAAATACCACTGGAGAGAAATTAGTATTGACTATCTGGAGAAAAATTACCCGAAGGAGCAGAATGTGCCGAAAGACTCCTCAGCTTCTCAAAGAAATGATGGCTGCCCTGGGCACCCGAAGTCTCTTTGATGTCAAAGATATAGATAAAGCTATCCAATATTTGCAATAGGTATATATAACTGTGTATCAAGCTTTTGATAAGCGTTCTATTGTCTACCTTTATATCAAGTAATTTTTCCTCTTGGATTTCAGGGCGAAAACACAGATGTCACAAAGTAGCCCACTCGGCGGGTTAACTTTGTGACACATTTTAACTTTAATTTCTCAATGGTAAATAAAGATCTGGGTTAGCGCAATACATTACTACATAAGGAAATGATGTACCAATGTTTTGCAATTGTTCTTTTTGGGCTGCTTTTAAAAATGATCGACTGGCACAGGAAAAAACTTAAAATCCGTCACAAAGTAACCCCATCTTACGGTATTTAAACAGTTCAGAAATGATTTGAACTAAGGATTCAAGTCAAATAAAGCCTAGAAGTAACACAATTTTAAAATTTGTTAGAAACAAATTATATATTTAATATTTAATAAATATTATATATATCATAAATTTATATATAACAATTTTTATATTTAATAAATTTGCTATGTAATTATTTTGTGCATAAACAAAACATCCGCGAGAGTAGGACAGTCAATAATTTTCATTGTTGTTTTGGTTTAACTGCGAGGCTGGATTACAGCACCTCCATTCACATTCAATAATGTAGCTTATGTGAAATTCAAACATTGCTGAATTCTTTAATGCTGTCAAGTGCAGAAAGTGAAAGGCGTTGATCTGGGGATCGTATCTAGGCATTCGAAAACTAATTTGAAATACAAAATCGCACATATTGCACAAAATCTATTCGAAATTCAAACATTACCGAATTTGTTAATGTTGCAAAGTGCCGAAATTGAAATACGTTGATCTGAGGCTCATTCCTAGGCCTCCGAAAAGAAACAAACAAGCAAAAAAAAAAAAAAGATCCCACATATTTGCACAAAATGTATTGAGCGCATTGTTTAAAATTTAGTAATATTTCAAATAAAGGTCTCGACTACACATACATTCCTAAAAACGTTATCTGAAAATATTTATGGTTGAAAAGAACAGTCTTTTTCTGGCGCGTGAGGGAGGGGGGAGCTTTTAAAAAAGACTGAAAAATGGATTTTAAATTGATTTAGGCTTAGCACCTTTCAAATCCGTTTGACCTTTTCACAAAGTTTATACGCCAATGAGAACGGTATCACCGCCGAGAAAAAATGTTCTCGGAGATCAAGAAACTTTTTATGGACTTTTCATCATCGGATTTGCTCGTAAAAGTGTCATCCACTATTTCGCCATTTGTTACTTAGGGTTGGAAGCGTAAGGTGCTGGCATGATCTCCGGAACTACATTTTGATGGTGAAATAATCCATTTCATTAAGACGAAGCCAGTATCTCCGAGAGTTCAAGAAATTATGATGAATTGGCGGCCTTATGCTCCAGCTCCACGAAGGGCTGTGAAATTTCGATAAACTGTGTTGCAATATCATATATCATGCATCTATATAAATATTAAATTTTGCAGGAATGCGTAGTTCCCGGTATAGTTATTCTCTGTTAAATCGTGGCGCACAAGGAAATTCAAAATTGCAATAAAATTTTAACTTCTGTGTAGATATATATTTATATGGAACGTTATTTTATGAAGTCTTTTATGCTACCCACATAGTGTGATAATTTATTATGCATATTGTCAAAATTTATACAGTGTGTATCTTATTTTATCAACATAGTATCAAGACATGGAAAAGACGCTGTTTAATGTTTATTATGCGAATATAGTGGATAAAAATTTCGTGTCAATAGCAAAAATGAAATTAAAAATTAAAAACGTAAAATATTAGTAATCTATTATCAGCGATTTTTGGAATAATGTTTAACTGTGAGATATTTCACCTGAGATTTACGAAAATATTAAAAAAAGAAGAGAGCCAAAACAATTTCTAAAACTGAGACAATCATTTTTCATCATAGTTTATCGATACACGTTTGAAAGTACGAAATTCTTTCACAAGTCCTTTGCCTTTGCATGCTGAGGAATGCTCCGCGCCTATCAAAATAGGGTTTTGCATGCTTGGAAGTTGGATTCTATTGCTTACCATTTACTAACAGGAATTAATATGTTGAATTAATTAGTTCACTAAGACTTTCCTGATATAGGAGAGCATTTTCATGTGTTTGATTCTTCAATACCCAACTTTTATGTTAACTGGAATTATTGAAGAAAAATTCAATTTCATGTTAACATCTAATGATGTATTGTATTTTTAAAATTTCTTACTTCAGCTTGTCTTCCTGTCACAATTCTTGGCCAGCCATTACAGAACACTTCATTCGACTTTCCCACTCATGAGTAAAAGGTTGGTTGGTTGTGCGTACAATGGCCATTTTTTGCTATACGAGGGCTAATTTGACCGGGACACAATGCTTGAAGCCGATTCCGAATAGCTTCAAGCGTCCATGATTCGAATTACTAACTTAGAGTGGGGATTCGAACTCACATTCTATGGTACTGAATGCCAGGATCCTAGCCATTCCGCCATCGACCTACTGATGAGTAAAGAGGAACAGCATAAAGTTAATTAGGTCAACTATACATTTACAGAAAATTCAAGCAGAGCAGATAAAAAATGGAAGAACACAGCGTACAAAGAACATTAGCCGCCATTCTTGGTCAAATTATAGTCTGGGGACTATGATCTCATGTCGAATAATGAAGAAATATATCTTTATGGAATTTTAATACTCACAGAAAGAATAAGAAGAAAAGCACTGGGTCGGATTTCCTTTCCCTTTAAAATGGAACTGCGGGAGAGTTCGTATTTTTTGTCGATTCAGACAATATTTCCTGTGTCAACATATAAATGTTATTCCAGCAAAAATGTTTATTTATTGGACTTAAAATGGTACGATTTTCAAGTTCAGCAAACTTATTATATTTTTTGATTTTTGATTTGAAATTATTTATTGACATTAAAATTTTAGTCACATTAAACTTAGTTACGTAATGGTGTTAATTTATAAACAGTATTTAGTTTACACAAAATACTCAGTTTCTTGTAAAGCTGACAACCAATAACTTTTATGACGTTTTGACTTGACTGATATGCACACGCAATCATACTCTTCCCTCCTGATTTAAACACGCTGTAATGGCTCTGCCATTAAAGATCCATCAATTAAATCTGTTCTGAGACAGTAAAAAACAGTTCATAAAAATTAATTATAACTAGAAAATAATTAATCTACAACTTTTTTTGGCCTTATTTTGCTTGTTTTTTTCTTAATATATTTGCGTTAGATACATTGTATAGTGTTTTATTTAAAATATTTTGCATTACATATCTAGCATCGGTCTATTACATTTATATCCAGAATAAGGTAGTCCTCGGTCATTTCGTGCTGACCAGTAGGTAACTAGATATCAGCAATAAATACTAGACGCTACAATTGCTTTGAAACTATAGGTCAAGCCGGTTTTATGTGCTCTTTCCCTTTTTTTACTATTCGTCACATAATACAAAGCATTCCTAAAAACATGTTCAAGAAAGTCTACTTTTCAAGATGCGTTTCAATATCATTTTCTTGATGTGCTTAAATTTTTCTGTCACTACGTTGTAGTCCGATAGAGCGCATTCACAAATCAAAATTGTAATAAAGTATTGCTATAAGTGTAAATCACTTATAAAAATAAGTTTTTTCAACAGAGAATAGAGTCATATTTTGTAATTAAATTTGTTTTATTTAGAAATTTTTGATTATGCTATGCTTAAGTTTTTTGTTGTTGTTTCTAATGCTCCCCTTGGCCGGAATTTATTCCAGGTCAGGTCCATATAGGCTAGCGGAATGAGGGGTGCGGATTCAGTTTATATTGGCATCACAAGGGTCGGAGTCCTATTTAGCCAGCTGCCACCTCAATTTTGACCGAGCACCCCCAGGAGTGCCATCTTGGAGGATCGTACCCTCTTACACCTTCTTTGACACCATAGAGGGACTTCTCGGTCTACCTTATATAACTTACCCATATATGGCCTAGACACGGAGGTATTTAATGGCGCTTGTCGGGATTCGATCCGAGCACCCGAAATACTGAAAGCCGATGCGATATCACTAGGCTACCTCGAGTCCTATACTAGAGTACATTATTTAAACCAAAATTATTAGCTCCATATTCCTGTGTTTTAGTTGACATGAGATATTTTCTCACTCGCAACTATAAAGCCCTTTAGTTTTGAAATTGCAAAAGCGGAAAAAAAATGCTATTTTCTGAATTATTTTTTTCATATCCGGAAATGATTAGCAAAGCTGACGAATGAAAAGTTCAGAAAATTCTTAACAGCTGCTTTATATCCACAACAAATATTAATGGTACTAGTTGCCACCATTAAATTTTAATGGGAATATTAAGAAGTGCGTAGTCCTGTTAAAGCCAGATTTAGTATGCAATACGAGTCTAATATCCAAAACAATTATGTTACAGTAGGTTATCATTATAAGACATTTGTATCTATCCATACCTGATATTTAAATAACATAATTGAAAGTTCCATGTCTTCTTAGCCTCAAGTAGAATTTTAAAACATTATGATGGATAAAAATAAATCTGCATCAATTTAATATATATTTCAACTTATTATACGCTATGTAAAAATTTTCTATTGACTTTCAGACACGCGTCAGGGGAATGTCAATATCATTCATAAAATATTATAAATTTCCCCAATCCGAAAAAATTCCATTATCAAATTCTTTCAATGATATTGTGTGGAAACAGTAAACAGTATAATGAACTCTGAATTCTTTTACTAATAGCTCCATATTCTGTATACATTCAATTCCTTTATTACTCAACACGCCCTCTTCGGTGGAAAATAAAGGATGAAATATCGAGTTTCAATAACTTCGGTTATTGCTTTTGGCAATTGATGAGTAGAAAGATTTAGGTACAAAATTGAAAAGATTCAAGTTAAATTGATGATCTTTACCTGCCAGTGACAGCAAGTGGTTTCGCATTTTCCCTGTGATACCAGCGTTAACTGTTTAAAAAAGCGTGAAAAATCTGCCGAGAATTTTTATATCATGACAAAAGCAAAGGCGAGATGCGCCGCTGCTAAAACTATATTCCATAAACGAGAGTAATATTTGAACGTGAAAAATATTTCTGTTGATAATGATTAATTAGAGTTACAGCTTGTTGATATATTCATGCACGTGTATATATTGCCCGCTGGACAAACGCTGAGAACTTTAGCCACTACTTTCGTAAGTGTATCCCAATATTTATAGCCATCCACTGTAGTATAAATTATTACTATGCATAAAGTTTACTATCGAAGATGACATATCTTTTCATCGATACGAGTATTTCTTTCATAAAAATGCATATAGATTTATAAAAGTACATACAGAAATATATCTTTGATATATGCAGGTAGATATGACTTCTAATGGAAACAAATTGTGATACTGCAGAATATTCATATGGAAGAATAGATACTTCAGAAATAGGTATATCTTTATATAGGGACCAGCAAGTGAGACTGCCGATGGAAAAACACATATCTATTTTCTTCTGAATTTAAACCTGTCTCCATATATCTATCTATCTATCTATCTATCTATCTATCTATCTATATATATATATATATATATATATATATATATATATATATATATATATATATATATATATATGTGTGTGTGTGTGTGTGTGTGTGTGTATGTGTGTGCACGCGTGTACTTATATTCATAACAGTATTTTTGTTTCCTTTTAAAATTATTCTACATAAATTTTTAAAGAATTATGCATCCCTGTTCATAGATCCATTTAGCATAATAGATTTTTAATGTATTGTATGAGATGTGTAAAAGTTGTATTTACTTCCTTAACTTCTTATGTATTCATATAACGTATTGATATAAAAAAAGTGCTATTTTGAGAGCTTCCACCTTTTATATGATATTACTAATTTCATTTTCTTATTTTAAATATACATATTTTTGCGTGGAGGAGACAGGGAAATAAGCCAGACAGAAAGAGAATAAATGAAAGAAAATGCAAAAAAAACGTCAATTTTGTAATTTGTAGTTACCTAAAAATAGATAAAATGGGTAAAATAATTTTTCAAAAATGTATTAAACGCAGTTGTAAATAAAATATGATACTTTTTGTCCTTGTTTTTAGCATAGTAAATCGGAAAAAACATCTTTATGCACGATACTGTAGAAGTGTTTGAATTTGTTAAAAAATATTAATTATAAACGTCTCTTATTGCACGTTAAATATTTTAAATCTCAAGCACACATTTTATTTGAGTATAAAGTTACAAATTTAATATATTTTCGTGTAAATAATACTCATTATCTGTATTATGATCCATCGGATACTAGGGTGAGGACAATAAACATATAGTTGAAAATGAAAAAAAAGCTGTATCTCCTGTCATCGGATCACATTTCGCCAGTTAAGATCTTCCTGCTTTGGAAGATGTTCTTCAGATCAATATATTTGGGATATCGGAAAATTTTAAAGTTTTTTTTCAATTATAGATATACGTTCAGTTTTGGAATTTTTTTTAAAACCTGATATACCATTCCTACGTATCCCCTTCTTTGTTCTTAAAAAAATCTTTTGTAATTTTTTAGACTGAAAATATTTCCCCCGCAATATATCTCTTATTAATAGGTTTTTATTCGGGTTCCATTTTCGTGTGATCAGTAGAGAAATCTGTATATTCATTTTCAGTTGTTCTTTGCCAATGCGGGCACTTGTGAATGAAGACATTCGTACATAATCCACGAGAATCATTGGTTGCTTTCATTAGGGGCACCCTATAGGTGAATCACCACCACTCTCTGGTGCCACTTCGGATCAATTTGTATAGAGCACCCTCAGACGTGACGTCTGGGGTGATCGTAACTTCTCGCACCGTCTCTGACCTCATAGAAGGACTTCCAGGTCTACGGATTTAACGTGCCCATTTACGGCCTAAACACGAAGATATTTAAGGGCGTTCTTCGGGATTCGAACCGAACACAACCAGTTCCAAGCCCAACGCGCTACCACTAGGCTACCTCAGGCCCATTGTTTTTAGTTGTTGTCATATCTTAATGACATGAAAATAATGTGTAATACATTTTAAAGGATAGTTTTAAAAATACTGTTGAAATATCTCTAGGGTGTTCTTGAGAATCAATTTTCGATTGACCTATACTTCTTCACAAGCATAACAGCCCCCTATAGGCCCTGGCTGCCTCAACCACGCGCTCCCTCCAGCGTCTTCTGTATGCGACAACTTCTTTCCAATTTTTAAATTTCAAAGTCTTTTAAGTCTCTTTCAACGTCATTTAACCATCAAGCCGGTGGTATACCTCTAGCTCGGGATCCCTCAGGTTTTTTAAATGTCAAGATCTTAGTGGGATTATCTTCCGAGCTTTTCCAAACATGGCCAAGCCATCTTAATCTATTACTACGGATGACTTGTGTTATATCTGGTTCTCCAACGTCCCTCTTCCTGCACTGAGCCAAAGATAGATAGCCTTGAGGATTTTTCTCTCAAACATGTCCAGTGAGCGCTGCGTGGATTGACGTATATAGTTGCTTTAAAAAATCTTTATACATGCAATAAAAGTATAGTGAAAACGAAGAGTGCGTATTAGGGTGGGGAGAAAAAAATTATTTTTTTATAATCAATTTCTAATAGCGCGGAAAAACTTGTGCATTGGCATCTTAATAACGGGAAAAATAATATAAAAAAATATAAATTGGTTTTGAAATCGCGCAAGAGCCCTAAAGTTTAGAAAAAAAAGAAAAAAATTCTGCACTTTTTAAAGACATATAAATTTTTTTTTAATAGTTTACTTTATTTCTAATAGTGCAAAAACTACTCTTTGTAGTTACCTAAATTTGTCCAAAAGTAATTTTCACGCATTACCGTTCATTTTAATTCGCGCAAAAAGCCTTAAAATGCTATTTATTTTTTTAAAACCTCATATTGCAGCTCTTCGCCCATTTCAGCATGTTTTTCCTTTATGAGTTTGGTATTGCCATCTACATCGCAAATGCGTTCAAAGTTGTGGTATACTTCCTTAATGAGCGATAGGTACGATGTTTCTGTCAGCGCCACAGCAGCAAGAGCTTCTGGTGTCCTGCTTGATCTTGGAATGATCTCTGATTCAGATATGTCATGAGCGATTGACAAAGTAAGATTAGAAGGGAAAAAGTGAAAATTCGAAAAGCAATAAAGGTAAAAGAGCACCAGCTAAAAGAAGTAAATGGAATCTACTTCGACGGTAGAAAAGATAATACATTAACTCAAGAAAAAGTAGGAGCTAAATTGTACCGCAGAGTAAGAAAAGAAGAAAATATTAGCGTGATTAGTGAGCCTGGTGGCCAATATATTGGCCATGTTACACCAAAAACAGGAACCGGTAATGATATTGCCGAAAGTTTTTTCGACTACATGAAAAAGAAAGATTTTGACATGAGTGTAGTGGTAGCCTTCGGTTGCTATGGGACAGTCACAAACACCAGTTGGAAAAGTGGTACAGGACATAGAAGTTAGATGTCAGCTACCACTGCAGTGGTTTATTTGTTTGCTTCAATTTAATGAGCTGCCTTATAAACTTTTGTCTGATCATTTCGACGGGACAACAAGTGGGCCAGCTTCATTCAGTAGTCCAATTGGCAAGCAACTGCCTAGCTGTGAGAAAAAATCCTATTGTTGATTTTGTGCCAATTCTAATTTGGGAAATATAAAGTCTTAATACCTGGTTAGCACAGGTTAACCATCGGGAATGGCTGAGGGGTCCAGGATCTTTAACAGCTAATGCTGGATCCCAGAGTCCAGTGATGAATGTATTAACAATGTCTAGAAGATACTGCTGATCTTTACTGAGGTCAGTTTTATTTATTCTGATGACAACTTCAGATTGAATCGGCACAAAATCAACAACAGGATTTTTCTCACAGCTAAGCAGTTGCTTGCCATTTGGACCACTGAATGAAGCTGGCCCATTTGTTGTCCCGTCGAAGTGCTCAGACAAATGTTTATAAGGCAGCTCATTAAAATGAAGCAAACAAATAAACCACTGCAGTGGTCGCTGACACCTAACTTCTATGTCCTGTACCACTTTTCCAACCGGTGTTTGTGACTGTCCCATAGCAACCGATGGCTACCACTGCACTCATGTAAAAATCTTTCTTTTTTAGGTAGTCTAAAATACTTTCGGCAATATCATTACTGGTTCCTGTTTTTGGTGTAACATTGCCAATGTATTGGCCACCAGGCTCACTAATCACTCTAATATTTTCTTCTTTTCTTACTCTGCGGTACAATTTAGCTCCTACTTTTTATTGAGTTAATGTATTATCTTTTCTACCGTCGAAGTAGATTCCATTTACTTCTTTTAGCTGGTGCTCTTCTTCCTTTATTGCTTTTCCAATCTTCACTTTTTCCCTTCTAATGTTAATTTTGTCAATCACTCGTGACATATCTGAATCAGAGATCATTCCAAGATCATGCAGGACACCGGCAGCTATTGCTGTTGTGGCCCTAACAGAAACACCGTACCGCTTAATAAGGAAGTATACGACAACTTTGAACGCATTTGCGATGTAGAAGGTAATACCAAACTCATAAAGGAAAAACATGCTGAAATGGGCGGAGAGCTGCAATATGAGGTTTTTACAAAAATAAATGGGATTTTAAGGCTTTTTGCGCGAATTTAAATGAAGGGCAATGTGTCCAAAAGTATCTTTCACGCATTTAGGTAACTACAAAGAATAGTTTTTTCACTATTAGAAATAAAGTAAACTATTAAAAAATTTTTGTACGTCTTTAAAAAGTGCAGATTTGTTTCTTTTTTTTCTAAACTTGAGGGCTCTTGCGCGATTTCAAAAACAATTTATATTTTTTTATATTATTTTTCCCGTTATTAGGATGCCAATGCGCAAGTTTTCCGCGCTATTAGAAATTGATTATAAAAAAATAGCTTTTTTCGCCTCGCCCTACTGCGTATTTTCAGAGTAGATCCATGAAATCCCAAAAATATTTGTGGGGTGTCTCCATCTTCTGGGGGACAACGAAAGAAATCTATAAAACATTAAAATTAACAGAAACAAAGCTTTCTGTGGAATTAAACATTTTCTCACAGTCCCCTGGCTTCTTAGAATTGTAGTCATTTATTTACTTCCCTATGACCTATTTTAGTTAAGTCACAGGGAAGTAATTATATAACCAAAAACTAATTCATAATAATTTGAAGGATACGAGATGTCCTGGAATGGGACATTTCTCTTTCCTAGGTCAACGAGTTTCATGTGGACCTAAAATATGATGGTTCCTCTTTCCCTTAACTATATTTCTTCTTCACAACTCTTTCCCGAGTGTGTCATGAATGATCTGATATTCAAACAAGATGATGCAGCGTACAGGAAAAGTGATTGGTATCGAGGAGACTCAGGAGAAAGGTCCAAAACAAGTGTGATTATACAGCACAAACTGCGAAAGTATAATACACAGGTGCTCAAAAGGTGGTGTAAGAACACCTATAGTTACACTTCTAGTATCTCTTCTGAGTCTCAAAGATTCATAACAACTTGATTCATAGAATCTGGATGGCATGTATACACAGTAATGTCCGACAAGTTCCGTTTGCTCCATGAAATATCAGATCATGGAGAGAACGGTTTGAGGGAATAAATCCTAAATAATTGGAGGGCTCAATGTTAAAGTGAACCAAGTCCACTTTTTGACTATTTCGTACTAACACTACCATGATACAGTAAAAACATTATATTTTTTAATGCAGCAGTGACCTAGTTCGACCTATAAATTTTAACCTCCAGATGGTAACAGTTCTAGGTACCACTGACTAACAACTTATTTACTTACAGAGCTATAGTGGACGAAGTTCATTTTCTGAGTTGTGAACAAGGATGTGCTTTAGTAGGTGTATTTTGTGATTTAACTTAATTCATTGCTCTGAACTTACTTTACGGTCAGTTTTACAGAAACTATTTATACCATTTAGGAAATTGTCAGACTTTTCTAAACAGAACATTTTCTTGCGTGGGACTGTACAGGGCTCGAAAACTATACGATCATGTCCAAAGGATAGCAATTGTTGAGCTAAAACCAGAGTATTTCACTATTTTATAAAGATTAGAATGTGAGAGTTTATAAGAAATTTTTCCTAGAACATTGAGAATAAGTTAGGAAAGACTATATACGCCTCAGTAAAAAAAAGGCTTTTGGAGTGATTGACAGCAGGGGTAAAGCAAATTCAAATATAATTGATGATTCTGATGTCGTTTTCCACATCAAATCTTTCCCTTGCTACAAGAGATGCTACGCACGAAACGGTTATGCCAACAAACAGTGTATGCATTCTAACCTTAACATTAAAAAAATGTATGATCTCTATGTTCCGAAGTATGCTGACGAAAACAAATAGCCTTTGATAGAGAAATACTTATCAAGGGTTTTCGAAAAAAAATTAACACTTTAAGGTTCCTTAAAGACATTTGCAGGTTGTATGATGAGCTTATGCATAAAATAAAAATTAAGCATGATCCTGGAAAAAAAACCCCACTTGAAGGGGAAAAGGAACTGCATTGAGTTTTTGCAAAGAGAGCAAGACAAGTCCTTAAAGATGACAAATTGATAACTCAACTTCAAATGAGACTTTTTTCTTTGGACATCTAATTTTCAAAATACATTGCCTTTTCGAAAACTTTCAACGTCTATTGCATGCTACAAAATAAATATCTCAATATAAAATTTTGGTTTACTGCTGAAATGATTCAACTGGCTAGATGTATGTTTGGGACGAGACAGTAAGAAGAAGGGGTTTTGAGGATCTTTATTTTTGTGTTTGCGAGCATTTAAGAGAAAATGCTCGAACTTACGAACTCACATTTTTATATTCAGACTCCTGCATCAGGCAAAATAGAAATGTAAAAGCGACTCGTGCTGAAACTATCTGCTTACATAATTGCTTTGAATGATATAACAATCTCCCAAAACATAGAGTTTCAGAGGGAAAGTGAACCAATTCCCGCTTTCACTTAAATTCTATGCGGTGGCTCAATATCAGCTGTATTTTGCAAGACACTATCAATAAAATAGTTTAAATAACACACGGCACTACGTTATTAAAGCAGATAAAACAAACAAAAGTCAATGGTTAATTAATTATAATCGTTCAACTTTGAGATAAATTTTCTCAGGACTGACTCTCATGGACTTCACTTTAACGCTGAACTCTATAATTGATAAAGTATTTGAAGCATTTTATAGTTTATGAGTTAGATTTTGTAGGCATGCATCAAGAATCTTGAATGGAGATACGAAAATCTCTACGCATTTAAACATTATAGTGAACCAAGTATATTTCATCATAGCTTTACGGTAATCCAAAGGTCTCATGATACTTCAACAAAATAAAGTTTCTGAAGATCATATCATTGCATTACGGAACGATGAGCACGATAGAGAATTTATGCATTTCGATTGTCTCGTCGTTTTATTCTGATCACCATCCAAACCAGAAACTTATGTAATGAGGTAAGACATATTCTGTATCTTGTCATAATTTCCAGCTAATTATACGTAGACTATAACATTATCTTGGATATCTCTCGCATGATTAGATCTCATAGTAAGATCATTATTTAATTCATGCTTCTGAGAAATTGCCCAGCCAGTATTTATGCTTGAAAATTTTTTAAGAACTTCTAAAGGGAGGTGTAGTTTCTTGAGCCCATTTACTATTACACCGTGAAATTAATCCACGAAAATTTCAGTATCCACAGTATACAAACACAGTATACAAACACAGTATTTCAGTATACAAACTTGAAAGCCCAAAATTTAAATATCAATACTCATTCTTCACCCAAACTAGACCGAACTGATATTCTAGAATAAAATCTCAACCACAGCAGAAAATCTCAACGTCGTAGGTCTGTATTCGGATATATTACATCTATTTCATGGCACGCTTATTCTTCGTTATTACGAATGATTTATGCTACTCAAATGATTCACAGATACTTTTCAAGCACGCAGAGGGAGATTTTTATTTAAGATGTCTGAGATATGTAAATCCATGAATTCTTAACCCCGTTTCCTTTCATAGGGAAGGAAATAAATCGTATAAATAACATACGTCTATTAAAAGTAAAAAAAATATCACGACATCAAATATTTTTGGACAAAACATAAAACAAGTTTTCGAAAGTATCTAAATTTACTAAAGCTATTTAAGTCAATGTCCTGTAGGAAAATTGCCTCACATTTGTTTCATTTTATCTCGCTGCTACTGTATTACCAAAGGATTGCTCTCTCGTTTCTTCCGAAGAAGCAAAAAAGTTAAAATTCAATATCAATCTCAAACGAATGCGGTATTTTTCTGTGCTTTCTGTTGAAATGATTTAGTATCTGCGAAATATCCCCCCGACTTTTCACTTGGAGTGTATACATCAAACTTGGAAAAATCACTGCAAGAAATATTTTTAAAAAATTCTGTCTATGTTATGGCACAAAAACACTTTTTTATAGACTTTTCATCATTGAATTCGATCGTAAAAGTGTCATCTACTGTTTTGCTGCTTGTTGTGTTGGAGGAGAGAGAGTATGCGACGTGGAGTATCTCCCAGCGCAGTAGGTTTTAATGGCAAAGTAATGCGTTTCTTTTTCAAAAATATTTCTAGACTTGACGGTAATGTGAATTGGTTTCGCTGCGGTTTTGGGTAATCGGTAAAATAGGCTTTGTAAAATACTTCTTAAGCGCGAACAGGCATTTTTATTACATGTGCTAAAATTCCAAATTAAGTTAAGCTTTTTTTGTCCCTCACAAATTATTAACATTGTATTTACCAGCTGGAGCTAAAGAGATAATTTTAAAAGAAAGAAAAGAACGGAAGCAAATTGGTTTTATTTTTTAATATTTCAGCCGCTTCTGTCTGTGCTCGAGAGTATTTCAAATTTTTGATTCTTCGCGTTAACACGTTCCAGTGAAAATTGGAAACATTTTTGGGTGTATTTTGTCCCTTGGTATGCTTCTTTGACAGTTCCACTGAAAATTAAAGGAATTATCTAATAAGAGGAAAAAAGCATCTATGCATTGTATTCATGCACCGCCCCCTCCCCGTTTCTTCATTTCTTATGTCCTGGTTAAATGCTCATAGTAATATATTTATTTTTTTATAGAACGCTATGTGGAACTTAAGTAAAATATTTTTATATAAATCTGTTATACGTGTTTCACCTCTTAAAGGATTTTAACTCATCTTAAAGGATGCGAAATAGCGTTCAGAGAAGTTATAGAAATATGCGGGATCAAGATTCTTTCCAGCTTGTCACACCCCATTTTTGGCTCATGTGTAAGATATCACCTAATGTAATAGCATTCAACTTCCCTGCTTACGGCCCGAGGTAGCCTAGTGGTAGAGCGTTGAGCTTGGGACTCAACGCTCAACTTGGGAGCTTGGGTGTTCAATTCGAATCCCGATGAACGCCATTAAATACATTCGTGCCTGGGCCAAATAGGGCACTTTATATATAGACCGAAAAGTCCTTCTATGAAGTCACAGAGGGTGGGAAAAGGTGCAAACCCCCTGATGTCACCTCTTGGAGTGCTCCGTAAAGATTGCGGTGGCACCAGTAGACGGTGCTGGTGGTTCACCTACACTTTGCACCAATCGAAAGAAATTTAACGATTCTCTTCATTTATAAGTGCCCCGCATTGGCAAGCAAGCATTTTTTCTTTCTTCCTGCTCATGTTTCTACCAGAAGAAACAATGATCATTGACGTAGAATGATGATACACTTTTACTAGCTCAAAATAAATTCAAAAATTGTATATAAGTTAGGAATTCTAGCTTGAATTTAATACCAGCTATTAATTTATCTTTCCATTAAATATGGCTGAAGGTTTGGATGTGTGCTTTGATCGGCTCATTTTCATCACTTGAAAGCCCCTATTCACAACAGGTGCACGTAAACTGATATACACCTATTGATTATGGACACCTATTGTCTGTTGAATGCCCTTATTCATGAATTCTTTGTTACTACTCAATCGAGAGGATTAAGGAAAATAAAGAAAATGTGTAAGTAAGAAAATAGTCTAATTAGCTAAATGTAGGGTATAATTAACTAAAATATCCCCATACGTCATAAGTAGGACAACTCTTGCTTCTTCACTACGTTTTAACCCTTTTGCTTCCAATCCTATTTCCCACCCCTTATTTCACAAATTTCCAGTATATATATATATATATATATATATATATATATATATATATATATATATATATATATATATATATATATATATATATATATATATATATATATATATATATATGCATGCATGCACTGCTGGCCATTAAAATTGCAACACCAAGAAGGAAAGCAAATAACAAAACTTTAATTATTGTACATATTCAGCATAGTAGAAAGAACACATGATTAAATTTGTAGGCAATTTGGGGGTATACAGGTTCCAAAATTAGTACACACAGCTGCTGCCTCTGGCAGCTAAATCGGCTCTAACCCGGTTAAGTATAGAGTCGAACTGGGCTTGGATGACAAATAAAGGCAAGTCATTCCATGCTGCTTCAAGTCTATGCCACACTTCATAAATCGTAGTGGCTGGAAAGCTGTGGCGGCCCAGTCTCTCAGCAACCTATAACCATATGTTTTCAATGGGCGAGAGATCTGGAGAACGGCCAGGACAACAGTTGAACACCCTCTGTGTCGAGGTAGAGCAGGACACGACGGGCAACATGCGGTCTTGCACTGCTTGCTCAACATTATATCATGAGCCCATTTTCGAGGATTCAAAGATAGGGCACAGCCACCAGCCTGCATATCTGAGAAATGTAACGATGGCTGTTCAGATTACTGACGAAGCGAACAAGAGGTGTTTGCGGCGTGTATCCAATGGCTGTCCATACCATCACACCAGGTGCAGGGCCCGTATGACAATATCGAATGCTAGCAGGTCACATGCGTTCTCCTCGGTGCCTTCAGACACGGATACGTCCATCATGATGCTGCACGCAGAACCGGAACTCATCTGAAAAGACGATGTGCTGCCACTCCTGCATCCAGTTCGTCGTTGGGAGCACCACTGTCGCCGCGCGTCTCTACGCTGCATTGTCAAGTGAAGCCGCTATGATAGTGACCGTGCAGAAAGTCCGTGCTGCTCCAGACGTCATTGAACTGTCCGGACGGATAATTGTTATGCTGTAAACAAGCCCATTTCCTGACTGCAGGTCCATGATATGGCTTTACGATCCTGCAAGGCCGACCTGACAACATGCGTGTCCTCTCGAGCGTTAGTGGCGGAAGGCCGTTGAGATCCTGCATGGCGTCCAGTATGATCCACCTGAACCCATCGATTCCATATTCACATGACAGTCGTTGGATTCCAACCAATGCGAGTAGCAATATCGCGGAACAATAAACCGCAGTCTCGATAGGCCACGATCCTGCCGCTATCGAATTCCGACACGTACTGGTAGCCGTTTATCCTTATACGAGGCATCATAACACGATCATCTCACAAACAACCAACATTCAAATGGGATTTACGAATGAAAAACCCGCTGCGTAACTTTCCTTTTATACAGAGTTTGAGATTATGTTTCTCCCTCCTGCGTCGCTCGACTGAACTTAAATGCTAATCATTTGCATATCTCAGCATCATCCTTTTATGCGAATGTGACGTTTGTATCATCCCTCCATGGTGTTGCAATTTTAAAGGCGAGCAGTATATATATATATATATATAGTTGTTGCTAATCCTTTGGCATCCGAATATAAATTCAGATGAGATCCAAGAGGTGGTTGACTCGAGCAAAATTAACGACGAGCAGAGGGTTTGTCATAACATCTTCTCTGGTAAGGTCCAGACACTCCAGATCGATTATATACACTCATGGACAAAAAAATTAGCGAACCAAGAAGGAGTCGTCAAAATGAAACGAAATTTTACATACGTAATGATTACTTTGATATAAGTAAATGATAAGAAAATCAAAGAAAAAGGATAATTTATTTCAGAGAAAAAGGCAAAAGAACGGAGGAGTTAATACTCCGTTGGACCCCCTCTAGCGCGAATGCACGATTGGAGACAAATCTGGGGATCGGGCAGGCCAAGGAAGGGTAGTAACAGTGCGGAAACAGTCTTGTGACACCCTTGCCGTATGAGGCCGAGCATTGTCTTGTTGACAAATGGCTCCTGGAAGCCGTTGCATGTGTGGCAACACATGTGGTTGCAGGATTTCATGAACATACCGCTGGGCTGTCATGGTGCCACGGAACAATACTAGGGGTGACCGTGCATTGTAGGCAATGGCACCCCATACCATCACACCAGCTATGGGAGCGATGTGTCGCTGTACAGCAAAGGCAGGATTGAAGCGTTCACCACGGGCTCTCCACACATGAACACGACTGTCATTACTGCCGAGATTGAATCTGGATTCGTCGCTAAAGACGACCTGGTTCCATTCCGCTGCAGTCCAGCTTCCTCGTGCGCGGCAAAACTCCAAACGGAGGCGTCGATGGGTAGGCGTCAAGGGCAGCACACGTAATGGGCGCCGCGATACCAACTGTCTTTCAGCCAGGCGCCTTCGTATGGTTCGAGAAGACACAGAGGCCCCTAGTGAAGGTGCTACCTGTACCTGGATGGCGGCCGATGAAGCAGTTGGCTGTACGAATGCATTTCTTACGATGTGGCGGTTTTCTCAACGACTGGTATGTCGAGGGCGTCCTGAGCCTGGTCTTCTTGTACATGACATCTCTCGGGTCCACTGGTCCCAACACCTCCTCACAACACAATCAGAGCGGCCTAATTGACGAGCTACTCGCCTAGCTGACCACCCAGCTTCCATCATCCCGACGATTCTCCGCCTCTCAAACTGCGACAACTGCTTATATTGTCTTCGAACACGGTGCAATGTCATGTCTATCTCAGCTCTTCCTTTGTAAATGATTCACCACACTCAAAAAAGCTTTGGTTACCTGTTTTATACTCCACGGAGTACGATGTTCAACGCCCTCTACCGGCTATACGTAATGCGCAATCACGCTGCATTTCTAATCATTTGCATATCTCCCCGACATGTACCTTCATTGTAAGTTTCGTTACGATCCCGCAATTATTTCTTGGTGCGCTAATTTTTTTGTCCATGAGTGTATATATATATATATATATATATATATATATATATATATATATATATATATATATATATATATATATATATATATATATATACGTATATGTATAAATATATAAGTAAAAATTGACAGGTCTTATTACGTAAGGATGAATGTTTAGTTGTTTATAATTTTAATCCCTTAATTGCGCGTGCATTTGCCGTCTTATTTTTTTAATAGTTTGTATTTGTTTCTGCGGAAAGACGGTAAACAAAAATTGTTCTTATTTTTTGTAAAGAACTAAAGTGTAAAACTTGTGGAACTGAGGCCTAGTTGTACAGTTTTGTACGGGTATAAACTATTAAGAGAAAAAAAGATTTTGTTTTGCATACATAATGGCAAGAATTAAATGTGCGGCATATAAGCCACCAAAATGTGTATTACATAAGCACAATATTTATGTGTATTATATAAGGAAACAGCAGTACTATTTTAGAACACAGCTTTTATAATCCATACATTAAAATCCCTTGATATATGATAAACATACTAAGAAAACAAAAGCGAAAGCAGTTTATTATTTAATGCAAGGCTATAATATTTAGGATTAAGTTTAATTAATCTTTTTCTTATTTCTTTTTACTCCATTTTAGATCCATTAGAGGAGGGATACTCAAAGTGCGGTTCACTTAGCTTTTATGTGCGGTACGATACTCCCACTACCACACTCATTACCAGGCAGGTGCTTTTGTAAACATGTTTTACAGAAGGTCGTTCGCACTTTATGGAAACGATTTTGTTATTTTTGATGTTTGCATTTTGAGATAAAAATTTGGCTACTGCAGAGTAATCGTCTGCTACTATTTTCTTTGGAATGTAATTTATAAGATTTTGAAAATGGCTCCTAAAATTGATAGATGGCTCGAAGGTTACGCAACTGTGCTTTCCGAGGAGAAATATTCGTATCAACAAATTATAAAGCGATGTAAAAATCACGATTATGGCATTTCAAAAGAAATGTTTACAATATTATTAAATTTGAAAGGAAAAAATGTCTAACTGAAAGTAAACATGGTACCGAAATCTCATCCTAAGACTGTTCGAACGCAGGTAAATATCAAGAAAGGGAAGTCTCTGATCCTAAAAGAAAAGCGCCGACTCTAAGATCCATTGCATCGAAACTAGGATTGTCTTCCTGCACTGTAAGTAAAACGATTCACAAAGATTTGAAGTTAAAAAAATGGTTTAAGCGTAGAGTTCATCTGCTTTTGCCAAAGAATATTGCTGCAAGAAAAAAATTGGTAGAAAATTATATGAAAAACACCAATCTGCTGAAAAAGGAAATTTGTGGTAACACTCGATGAGACATGGATGTATCTAAGTGACTGTAATAAGAAAGATTAAATTTTCTTTTGCTAAACTGACGGAAATGACCGTACGAAATGGCTCTATCAGTGTACAGAGAAGTTCCCAAAGGGATTCATGATAGTTGCAGGATTTTGATACAACGGCAAATTAAAAAGTCTAGTAAAGCCAACATGAATTCAGTCTCCTATCAGAAGAATATTTTAGAACCAGTTTTTTAAGAAAAAAATTTCCAACCTTATATTGAAAACACACACACACTCTGATTTGAAGGGTTAAAACGTGCAATACGCGCTAAAAGCAAGTTGATAGGAAAGACGAAGCGCAAGTTGAAAGCGGAAGCTAATGCGAAAGAGCACAAGTGTGGACATAGCTTTTAGTTTGTGGCCGATGCATCAGACGTGCTGTTTAGTTTTCCAACCGTTTGTATATTGACTTGCAGTTGCGAGCATGGTCACGAAATGTGGAATGTTACCAGCATAAGTCCTGTTGTCGTACCACTGAGGGTCATCGGGATCTACGTTTGAAAACAAACTACGTTTTCTTCTTGTTTTTGAACGGGATCTCATTTTAATACCTTCAATAGCTTTTAGTTCTGCAATTTCTTTATGCAAACTATCTAAGGCTGAATTTTGTTCACTCACCTTGGAAATTTTTACGGAGAGACCCCGTGACTGATCGTATTTTTTTCAGCAATCCGTGCTAATTTAGCCAAATCTGAAAGTTCAGAGCTAACACTGAGGATTTGCTGAACATGATTTGGTCAGCGTTACATCCAACGAACTCTTAAGGTATCTGGATTTAGTTTTGCGTCTTTTAATCCTTCCATTTTTCATAGCAATTTACAAGGGCTACGATTACTCACTAAGCAATAACTTTAATTTTGAGCTCTTGGATTGTTCGTAAAATCCGTGACATAATGCATTGAATGCAGTTTCTGTTGGAGGGGAAATAATTATGTCGAGTGGACAGTGTAAAACTTTGGGTTCAAGGGCAGCGACTACAGCATGCAATTTTGTAATGTCGACTGTTATGCCTGTCATTATGACTTGGGATTGAACTTGGGAAAAATTGGTATTGAAATTGGGAAAACCATAAGGCGGAATCAGATTCCATAAAACTTGGGGCTTTAAATGCGACGTCACGAATGTCAGCCGACCTACTAGGTTTAGTTTCAGTATCGTTGGACATTGCAAATGGTGTATATACAAAATTTAAACAAATTTGTGTATAAGCGAACGTTAATATGCTAACAGACGCTACAAAAAAAGGTACTATGACCAATAAAAATACTGTATTTCGCAGAAAAAGATTCGAAAAGCAAGGTTAGTTAATACGACAGCACATTCAACGAAAAAATTAAAACTACGGGCATGTAATCAGAATTCGTCTAATGTGTACATACATATAATTATAGATTAAATAATTAAACCCAACATTTTTTCCATACAAGTTAACGGTGCTATTAGATGTGTCGCCTGTGGAACTGGCACGTTTTTTAAGTGCCACGCGTCTTGGTGGTACTGATGATTTCGGAACCTATGTTGGGTCATCATTGGAAAGAAATGCAGGTTTAAGCCGGTTGATTGAAATCCAGGACTCTTTCCCGTCTAAGTTGATCTTGAACATTTTGTCCTTGCGTTCGAGGACCAAAAAGGGGTCTTTGTAAGGCTGTTGTAACGACCGGCGAACTCTGTCTCGCCGTAAAAACATGTGAACTGTGACTGAACTCTTTTCAAATTTCTCCGCAGAATGGTGCGAAGTGGGTACTTGTCGAAATTATTGAAAATAATGTCTTAGTGATGAAAGCAATTCCGGAGGAGCAACCTGTGAATCTGGAAAAATAGAAAATTCACCGGGCAAACGTAGATTAGAACCATACAAAGTTTTCTTTTTCCCTTTTATTGAGTCACAAAACGCGTTGTATATCAGCTGCAGGATGTATAAATCTACGATAAAATTCGTCCATTTCTAACAACCTTCTTAATTCAGAAATTGTTACCGGTCGAGGATATTTAGGCAAAGCTTCAACTTTCTGGTTTAGGCGAAATACATTTCGCAGATAAAATACAAGTAATCTTCATTTCTACCTTCGGTAGAAATGGAGATATACTGCTCTGGTTGGTCGCTGGCGTTGGTCTTAGAGCAGCCATATGGTGTCTCCGTTGTGGGACGAATTCGGGCTGAAGCACCGTCGGAAATCGGGCACCTTGAAATAACACAGCTGGTAACTTTAAAGAACAACAATTATCTAAGAGTGATGGTGATGCCTGAAGTTCTTCCCGCACTGCGGAATGTAGGGACAGTAAGATCAAGGGAAGCGTTCAACTCCAATGTAAAGGATTACTGTCATGATGCCAGATTTGAGAGCTCGATGCCATCTTTCAAGCATACAATTTGGTGGAGGGTATTAGGAGGTTGTGAGAGTCTTGGTTACACCCAGCTGCTGGGCAATCTAATGGAAAAAAGTAGACTCAAGATCGTACCTCGGTCGGTTGTTTTCTGGACGGACCCTCCTGGTCTCCTGGACCAGAAGGAGACGAGGAGAAGGAGACCTGGAGGTACCAGGAGACAATAAATTCTTTTGCTTTAGCCTAGAGCCTATGAGTTCGGCAGATTCTTTAGAAAGGCCCAAATCTCTGACTAAATCATTCAAGTCCAGCTGTGAAAAAATTGGGACTTTCTGCTATCTGAAACACCGTCATAGTCCTCGTCATAAGGCTCACCTTCGTCTTTAGAGTCTTCAGGAATATCTTCTATTTTCTCAGTAGGTTTAGGTACAGGTATTTCTATTCTATGAGGAACACGGCGGCTTGCCGAAAGGATGTTTGGATAACATATTTCTTTTTTATTAATTAAATTGTACCCCTTCACGTTACATGAACAGAAAAATTTCCAGTTTTCTCCAGTAATGATGACTTATGACACTATATACTCATCCCCTTCCTTAATTAACACAATCGATTGGTGGCTACGAAATTCAAAATTTTCAATTTGTGAAATTTTCAATTTTTAATTTTTTGAAAAAATGGTAAGTCATGGAATTTTTCTATTATTTTTCCTGAAATCAGCGTCCAAAAATCTATCAGTATCAGCTATTGGTTTCTAAAGACTTTTTTTGGTTGCAGGCCTGTGTAATTTTTCAAAGGTTATTAAACAAACATTCAGGGCAGTTAAAATTCCAGCTGTGACCAAATTCTGGTCACCAATTTAGGGTGTGGGTACTAATTATTGGTCATAAAACCATTTATAAAAATAAAGTACTGCAATTTTTAATCGGTAGAACATTTGCATCAATACATACTGTCATCAGTAACTGGCTTAGTCATAAATAAAAATAAAGGGAGTTGGCATATCGTCGACCTTTTATGTGGGAATGTTTTGATTAAAGCCTCGTGGTTAGCGGTTATCATAATAGAGGAGAAGGTGTGATTATGGGCCCTGTATTTATTATTTACCCCCTTAAAATCTGCCCTATGCGCAAGTGCATCCGCTCGAAAAAGTTGTGATCTAGGGCTCCTAGATGTCTGCAATGGATATTCAAGGTCTGTGACTTCAGTTCACTCCCGAATGACGTCTTGTGTTTGTTTTTCGAGTTTTCAAACATTTTTGAGGAAAGTAAAAGGGAATATTTTACATATCTGCTACTGTGTTTTGTAAAAACTGATTCCTATGCCTTATTCTACATGAGATGAAGTTCCTTTTGAGCTCGTTCGAAAAGTTAAATTCCATGTAACTCATAATGTGAAAAACGAGTTTGTTTTCAAGATGGTGTTGTTTGAGTTATGGACCCCATGGGTGTTAGCAACAATCGGTTTCGATGATGTAATAATAATGTTTCCGTGAGATAATGCGATTCTCCAGAAGATTTCATTGTGCCACCTTTAAATTTTCTGTTTTATAATCCTCATGGGTTATTCTGCAGACTAAGAATGCAAGTTGAGAAGAAATCTCCCGCTGGCAAGGACGCTGTAGTGCTCAGAAGAAGTTGGGATAAGGTGAAGATGGCTGAGGCTATCCAGAAGGCAAGATGCGGAGAAATGGGACTAAAGGAGTCTGCCAGAGTGTTTGGTGTACCAAGAACAACTTTGAAGTTATTGGCTTCACAATTGGATAAGCCACCAGCAGATTTGGCTGTACAAAATCTAGCGAGGAAGCCTGTTTTACCAGATTACATTGATAAAGAGTTAATGGCCTATTTCCTAGAGATAGAGTCAGTATTTCAAGGTGCCTTTCGACAAGATGTAAGGAAATTGGCGTTTCAGTTGGCTGAACGCAATAATATCCCCCACCAGTTCATAAACGGAGCAGCAGGGAGAGACTAGCAAAACCGATTCCTCACTCGTCATAAGGGACAAATTTTGATCAGGAAACCTACAGGGACGTCATATGCACGTGCAGAAGGATTCAAACGTGAGCAGGTGATTTTAAAAAAAAATTGCTTGAAGGCTTGTGTTCTGGTAATCATTTCCAGCGAGACAGAATCTTCAATGTGTAGATGAGCGGTTTAAGTCTGGTTCAGTCAAAAGCTTCCTAAGTTTCTTTTTTATTTCCAGCTGTGTAATAAATAGATAAATGATTTTTTGGGCAAAACGTTGGGGGTCCATATTAACCTCCCCTTTGGGTCACCTGCTAGTTTTTACTTTTTTCACTTACGTGATTGTATAATCTTAAGATTTGTTTTAATGGCAAATTCCCTTAAGTATGTTTAGATGAGGAGTTTTGGAAGAGATTAGAGCAAAAAAATATGAAAATCAGTCTTTGGTATGACTACAGTGAGCCAAAAACATAACAGGGGTCCATAATCCCACCTTCTTCTCTAATACCTCATGGTTTAGACCACGACATCATCGGACTGGCGACGTCATTAACAAAGTGACCGAGTAATCAAATTAACCAATGGTGGTTACCACACACATATATGAATGCATATTTTTTTAACATATATTTTTCTATAATTTAATATAATTTTTCACCTCATATATTTTAAATTTTAAATAGATAGTGATATCAGTATTATCCCAACAAGAGGAAAAATAACAAGTTTAATCAAATAGATGTAATTTCTGCCGTCATCTTCAATTCTATACGTCATCCTCAATTCATTACATCAAAGCAAAAATGTGCTATTCTCGATTTTGACACGTTTCCAGAGAGCTCCGTAGGATGTTTAGATATACTGTTAGGGTGTTTAAATGTCAAGCAATCTGTTTATTTCAGATATTTACTGTTTCATCGGACACGAAAATTAGATTGTAAAATGAGAATAGGAGACAAATATTGACTATTTACTATGATGTTGTTCATTGAGGGAAGACACATGAAAACAAATTCGGCGATTCAACTTAATATTATGTGGAAATTCTTGTCTAAAGCCACTTTCTTTAGAGATGTTTCTTTTTTATTCCTGTAACAATCGTTTTATGAATAAAATAATGTGAGACGAGGCCATAAAGTTAATCTTCAATGAATAATATTACGATCATACAATATGAATAAACAAAATGAAGTAACTTGTGAATATAAACAAAAAATATTGCAAATATGTCAGGTAGTTTTGTAAATAATTCATACGTATTCCTTCTATCTTCCGTTTTGAATTCCCTATTCCTTTCCCTTTATTTTTACCTAAATATGTAAAATTAATATTTCTCTAGAAAATTGAGGGGTTAAAGGAAATTCTATAAAGTTGTTCAGTAGGAGTTTGGGTCGTTTCAGTAATTAATTTCTCTATGGTTTTCGAGTATTTTCAGTTATGTAAAACATTATCTTTTTATATTTCTTAAAAAGTACATGACATTTCATTTTTTATTTACCTATTTTTATATAAATATTTCAACTTGAAATAACTCTTTTCATATTTTCTAACTGGAGGGAACTTGGCTGCGTTCATTGTACGCAAGAACACCCAAATGTCTTGCCAAAAATTTTAATCTGATGATAACGTGTTGAATTATTAAAAAAAATCATGTAGTCTCCTCTAACGAAACAACTTCGAGTTTCGTTAGAGGAGACTACCTGAATTCTTTTTTAATAATTCAACACGTTATCATCAGATTAAAATTTTTGGCAGGACATTTGGGCGTTCTTGCGTACAATGAACGAAGCCAAGTTCCCTCCAGTTAGAAAATATGAAAAGAGTTATTAACGTAGGATTACTTGCTAGACCATTCAGTCTACCGAAATAAAAGTTACATTCGCTTAGAATTTTGGGGCTGTTTACACCTTAGTTTCAAATAAAATGCAGGTGGTGTGCTTATAGTGCAAAAAAATAAATAAAAATAGAGGGGTTTGTAAGAAGGCAGAAAAGCACAGGAAAGAGTTTGTGTGAAAGTATAGAATTTTGAAAGTAATATTTTAAGGAAGGTGAATTTCATATATAGCCATAAAATCACACAAGGGTTTATAAGAATATAGAAGCGGAAAGAGAGAATAACAACTTTACAGTGAAGGAATAGGTGGTACAGAAGTGGCTCTCCCGTAAAGAAAGGGGGTTCGAAAGCCGCCGTCAGGTAAAGGGTAATAAAATCATATTTATGAAAACGGTGGGTTTAAAAGGAAGGTGTTGTAAACAAGTAGTAGAAAAGGATTTTGTGGTATTGAGCTCACGCAACATTGAAAACCAATTGAAAAACATTATTATATGGCCAGAAGAAGTATTGTAAAGATTTTAGCTTTGGGAATAAAGTGTTAGATGTTGGAGGGAAGATATTGTTAGTTCCGTCCAGATGTTTCAGGGTCAGGTGGGCCCTGGTCAGGTGATACGGCGGGAGTAGAAATAAATGCATACAGCAGATAAATCCAATTGGAAATGAGAAAATATAATAAAGAAGAATTCTGGACCACTGGGGATCGAAGTTTGAAAAAAGGTGGTCTGATATTAGATTCAGAAGGAGGGGAAAATGATTTTATTGGGAAATAGAAATGTGGTATAGAAAATTAAAAGTTATAAAAAGTTATGCTGGGCAGAAAAGAGAGGCAGACGATTACAACCTTTTTTAAGTATAGGTACTTAGAGTGTGGTAGTCTAGATGGAAGAACGCTGCACATCAGCCCAGCTGAAATGGGGTAAGTCCGTCTTTTAACTTAGCGTTGAGTGACACGGAAAAGGACACAGATAATTTTTAGCTAATTTAATGAAAGTGTTTTATTATTCATGGTTGTTAAAAGTGTTTTAATATGTATCTATAAAGTGTATCAAATATTTATATGTAAATTTTAGTGAAAACTTATATACAAATAAATTCCATTCATTTAAGCTTAATTCTTTCTCATTATTTAAAATCTTAGTTGTGTCTCTTTCCTACCGAGTAATAATTATTTGCATGCTGGGTAAAGAACCTGGGTAAATTTATTATGGATAGTTAAGGTTATTGCGGATAAGGAAACTTAATACGATCATGATTAAAACTTTTAAACTAAATCTTCTAAATCCAGTAAACGGCGAGATTAGAGCCGAAATCCACCCAGCATACTTACCGTTTGCTTACCATTTTATGCGCATTTTGGTTCTTTTCTGTTTAAATGTTTACTGCTACTGGGTTTGACACGCTGCCAAAAGTATAACTCGCGACGCAGGACAATTTTTTTCTCTCCAAAGCACCGCTATAGAGGAACGTAATCCTACGTTAAAACTTTCCGTAGAACTTTGAAGAAAATCATCAGGATTTTGCAGCAATCAGTACAATTGACCGAAATCTTGGAGCTCCGGTTTTTATTCCACAGAGAACTTGGTTCTCTAAATAAGCCAGGCAAAATAGGGTTTGTTGACGAAATAATTCTCGGAATTTGGAAATGGTTTTAATCTCTTCATTTGCATGTAAAAAGAGTTTATTGAAGTTTGCACTAATTTTCTGCTTGTGCTCTATGAGGGGTGTCCCAAAAACTTCGAAATTTTCGGACTTTTTACAGCTTTTCACTAATAACTCCTAAACGATGCATTTCTAGAAAAATGTTACCAGTTTATAAATTAAAGTACACAAAATTCTGCGTCGAATGAGCACCATATATTGAAATTACGTGAAGTTGTTAGGAAGATATGCGAGTTCAAAGAACGACAATTTTTTCTCATTTTTCAAAAAAAATCGTGTTTTGGATTTTTAAACCTTATGTTCGCAATCTAAAATGCATTATATGAAATAAATAATACATTTGAATATCATACAAATCTTGTGCTGACCGTATATACGAACACAGGTACAACAATTTTCAACAAAGCGTCTTTTCCTTTTTATTCCTGCTGGGGAACCAAGAACCAGTTTTGGTGAATCTAAGGATTTTAAATGAAAAACGCACATTATGATGCAAATATTTATGAAATTAAAACGTAAAAAATTGACTGAAAGTACAAAAAATTTGTAGGTTTTTATGTGTAGGTGATTGACAAAATAAAAATTAAAAATTATAAAAATACAAGGTTAATTGAATTTGCTTCGTTTGGAAGCAGAAGCTGACTGGAGCAATTGGTTCGAATGAAGCTCCACGTCATCCATAATGTCTTCGAATTCGTCATCATTATTAGGTAGCATATCCTCGCTGTTGTTCAAGTTTGATTCTTCATCAATTTCATCTGGTGTATTGGTGCAGGACGCTCCTCTGCAAATATAGCATATCGGGGAACATTTCATCCCTTGCTTCCTGCAACCACAAGTACACTGCTGGCCACTGTAAATACAACGCCCTGATGGAAACATGCAAATAACATGAAATTTACAACATGCATTAGCGGAGGTGAGATATGCAAATGATTAGAATTTCAGCGCAGACGCCCATCACGCGCGCCTGTGGCGCCACTTCAAAGCGCTATTTAAGGCTTGGAGATTTCGACGATTTCAAGTTCGGCAATTGTGTTTTTCTTGTGGTTTAAAAAAAAAAAACAATCAATTATGCCTCGTCGAAAACAGCGATCATCTTTTGGTCAAGTATCCGAGTTCGACAGAGGAAGGATAGTGGCCTACCGAGATTGTGGATTATCTTTCAGGGAAATCGGTAGTCGTGTTGGACGAAACCAAACAACTGTAATGCGGAAATGTGATCGTTGGATGCAGGAGGGTACGACGGACCGGCGTGTTCGATCGCATCCACCTCAGAGCACCACTTCACGTGATGACAGGCAAATTGTGCGCATGGCAGTGACGGATCGCTCAGTCACATCACGAACCATAGCACAGCACATGAAATCTGTAAAGCATCATCCAGTGTCTGCGCGTACCATTCGACGCCATTTACAGCAGAGTGGTCTGTCCGCAAGACGTCCATTGCTTTGTCTACCCTTGACGCAGAACCACAGACGTCTCCGCCGCCAATGGTGCGATGACAGAAGGATGTGGATGGCAGAATGGAATGAAATTGTCTTTACTGACGAGTCACGCTTCTGTCTGCAACACCACGATGGTCGCATTCGAGTCTGGAGACACCGTGAAGAGAGGATGCTGAACAGCTGCGTTATGAACCGCCACACTGGTCCTCCACAGGGTATTATGGTATGGGGCGGTATTGGATATCACTCTCGCACACCTCTAGTACGCATTGCCGGTACTTTAAACAGCCAGCGCTACATCTCCGAGGTGTTGGAGCCAGTTGTCCTTCCTTACCTTCAGGGCTTGCCCACAGCCATATTTCAACAGTATAATGCGCGACCACACGTGGCACGCATTGTCCAACGGTTCTACATCAATCGCCAGATTGAATTGCTTCCCTGGCCGCCTCGCTCTCCGGATCTTTCGCCGATAGAAAACATGTGGTCCATGGTTGCTCTACGATTGACCCAGATTCCATCCCCAGCTGCCACAGCAGATCAACTTTGGCAACGTGTGGAAGCTGCTTGGTCTGCTGTACCCCAAGAACTCATCCAAAGTCTCTTTGAATCAATGCCGAGGCGTGTGGCAGTGATGATCTCCAACAATGGCGGATACTCTGGCTACTGATTTTGGCAGGAACCACACTTCACAGAAGTCTATAAATTTAATCATTTGATACTTGGTCAACATGTTATCTACAAAATAAATTTTGTTGTGATATCTCTTGTCTTTCTTGGTGTTGCAATTTGGGTGGCCAGCAGTGCATTTCGGCACCCTTTCGAATATTTGCAGGCAGTATTATTAATCAGTTCCTGCGGGGCTTGTTCTGGTTTTGATGGTAGTGGGAGTAGCCTATGCTTAGTAACCTTCCATCCCCACTTAACTGGGTCCATCAAATGACCATTCCACAAATTAATTTGTAGGAAAGCCCTCATTGCGTGCAGTCGAGCAGCTTCTTCAGTGGGAGGAAGAGTAGCCAAGTTGAAAGTATTCTGTACTAAGGATTTGGTGAACAGTTTAAAGCGTGTTTCATTCAGAGGAGAAGATTGAATAAACGATCCGGCATACACAGCAGCAATTACTTTTTCGCCGGCAGCACCGACTTCATCTGCAGTCGCATCACGGTTTTTAAATATGTCAACAGTCTTTTGTACCTCCGCATCTTTGTCGAGAAGCTTTGCCAACTTCATCTTCCCCTGTCTGAAAAGGGCAGATGTTGAATCGCATCTGCTGAAAGCGTGAAGAAATAATATATTTTCTTTAACTTTATTTGACATTTGAAGTGTGTGGGGAATAGAAAACGGTCTCGGACTTTCCTTTTCCAGGCTTCATCCAAAACATCCGATCGGTACTAGGAACTAATGCAGTAAGAATTACTAGAATATCTATGTCTTATCCTACCACAATCACACATTCAGAGAGTGTAGAAATTTCTATAGCCATTCTGACAATGGTTGTGTCGGCATCCTCTGCAGCCTGTTCGACAGCGATGTTTTCATCAGCAAATTTTTGAATTAGCATTGAGATGATTCGTTTTTTGTTCCCTTCATTAGAGAGAAATTTTTCTTTTGATATTGTTAGTAACATTGTATCATCGAATTCAACGTTTGCTGCAATATACTTGTTCTTCCTAAGGCGTTCTGCAGATTTTGTTCTCTTTTATGTAGGGTCTTCTGGATAGCCATCAAATACTATGACTGATCGCGCCCCGAAGTATTTTTTTACATACTCCACATATTTGTTGAGAACTGAAGAGAACTTTTCTCTCAACTCCCACGGTACTCGGTGAAGTAGAAACCCGCCGTCAATCACATAGAGAGCACTTCCGATGTTTTACGGAGTGTCCACAGGTTCAAACAAATCATAGTAAACAGATTTACGTGATTTTCTCATCATTCCTTGTTCATCAAATAAAGATGGTAGGCAAGGTGCCATTTCATATGTAAAGTAATTTCTGAGTTCGGATTCTGTTTTTTTATGAAATGCAATTCTCCTGAAAATGGTGTGTGGGTGTATTGACACTACTTCGTCATGCAACTTCACACTGCTGGTGAAGCCTCGAATTGGTAACACTCTTTTCTTCCTGGAGAACTTTACATGACCAAAATTGCTTCCGATAATGCTTTCGAGACTGGAATTTCCGATTTCGTCTGACAGATGGCAATTTACGTTTTCATCCCTCACACGTTACGTTTGAATCCCCCACAACTCCGGTAGAGTGACATTACGTACTCCCCAACTGGAAAGGGATTGTGGCAAAGGAACCAATCTACGAATTTATTGCAGTCACTATTATCTCTATCTATTCTGGATAACCTTGCGTCTACATGTTCTTCAGTAGTGGAAAATGAAACACCACAGAAGGTCTCCACCTGCTGGGATACCTCCATAACTGTAGCCATAGTCGCAACTCATTTAGACAATGTGCTGTCCGTTATTCCTCTTCCATGAGCCAAAAGTCCAGTGCTTTTCATAGATCTCATCAAGCTTTTTTCAATGGTCATATCGGACCACAGCCCTGACCAGAATTTATTAGATCTTTGATAGTGAAAAAGCCATTTGTCACAAACATTTCATGATCCTTGGAGTCAGACGGGAACCTAGTTCCAACATATCCTGAAGGTATAAATGGCATGATTTTGCGTATAAAAAATGCCCACTGGCTTGAAAGTAGGGTAGCATTTGTCTTATGCTTTGAAGATGCAGGCACTAATCACCGGATCTTTCAGCTTGGACAAATTTCTTAATTATCGTTAGCATTTTGAAATACTGGACCCATAGCCTAGCTGCTGCTCCTCTAGACACCAACACCTCAAGTTTGTTTGAAAATTTTTCAACGATATTTTTTACTTCAGGGGCATCAATATTGGCAGAAACACTGTCACTCATATGCTTGAAAAAAAGCTGACTGTTCTTTCTCTGATATATCCAGCATGGACAAGACAACATTGCTTATTGCAAGGTGAGCCAAAATATGCGCCCGAAGAGCTCTGGAGTAGGCATGTCCCGTCATCATCTTGTTGGTTGATGAAGTTGCGTAAACCTTGCTAAACAAGTCCTGTAACCCACTGCCATCTATTATGAAACCGATATCCCCCATAAATGACATGAGTAGATGGAAACCGCCGAGCCTGACGATTAGTGAACTGATTTCTGAATCAGGACCAGATGAAGCTACAATATCTCGTGCCTTTATATAAAGGGGTTGATCAAAAGTTACGAAACAGTTGTCCTGTTCAAGTGATTTGCATTTATTTGCAGCATTAAGCAGTGCTGAGTAAATCGTATAATAGTTGGATGGAGGGGAATTGATGAACGGTAGGCACATTATGCCTGATTTTGAATAAGTTCGATCATTAGTCACCTTCTCCATAAATCCATTCCAACCTGGAACGTTCATACGTCCATGATATGATGATGCCCACATAAAATCAGTGGCCAAAAGCTTTATTTTGAAACTAGGCAATTGTTCGTCAAGGTTGAGTATGTGAATATTACAGAGGCCTGAATTGGCTACTTTTTGAAAAGCAACGACTAGTATTGTCTCAAATTCGCCCAAAGTTCCTGAACCAGGGATCTTTTGTACTCTTTCCATGGTGGTCCCTTTGGATTTCAAAGGCTCAGGTGTAGTGCACTGGATGCCTCCCATTGCGTCGAATGTATTGGTCCCATCTAGAGTGTCAATGTTTACATTAGCATTGTCAAAGTAAAACTGTGTGAACGATTTCGGTGGTAGAACATGTTCAATAGGTTGTTTCAAGCATGAAATTTCGTAATGTCGCATTTCATTATATGTGCAACAAAATGCAGTCGCTGAAGCAATTTCCGATAGATCCCTTGAGCCATATTTCCGGTGAATCAGCACCCCTAGGCCAACATGTAAGGCTGATCGAAAGGATTTTGGTCGTGTAGCACCAATAATTGTGTGGGCGATAGATGTAATTTTGGTTTTGACTTTATCATCATCTCGGAACTTATTAGGGGCAATGATTGATCTCAGGAACAACCCAAGTGATTCTGGTATGTCCTCTTCAATATTATCTAAAAAATTGTTGGGTGCAGGATAGGTATATTCTTGAAGTTGTATATTCTTGAACGAATGTCCTCACGGATAATGGCGAAGAATGCACCTGTCTTTTGAGCGACACTCATTCTGTCCCTTGGGGGATGTTGGTTTTTGGTTCGCCAGCAGGAATGTAAAAGTAGACGACGTTTTGTTGAAAATTGTTGTACCGGTGTTCGCATATACGGTCGGGCACAATATTTGATACTTTATGATATCCAAATGTATTATTTGTTTCATATTATACATTTTACATTGCAAAAATAAGGTTTAAAAATCCAAAACACGATTTTTTTGAAAAATGATAAAAAATTGTCGTTCTTTGAACTCACATATCTTCCTAACAACTTCACGTAATTTCAATATATGGTGCTCATTCGACGCAGAATTTTGTGTTCTTTAATTTATAAACTGGTAACATTTTTCTAGAAATGCATCGTTTAGGAGTTATTAGTGAAAAGCTGTAAAAAGTCCGAAAATTTCGAAGTTTTTGGGACACCCCTCATAGAGCACAAGCAGAAAATTAGTACAAACTTCAATAAACTCTTTTTACATGCAAGTGAAGAGATTAAAACCATATCCAGCTTTCCGAGAATTATTTCGTCTACACCCCCTTTTTTGGCCTATGTTGCCTGGCCTAAAAGAGAAAAAGACCAGATGAGTCACCGTTGTTACAATATACAATTTTAGCCTAAAATTTCGCGTCTTGCATTTAAAATATTTTCAAAAATGCATTTAAAATATTTTCATTCATAACATTATAAATGAAAGAGATAGAAGAGGAAGATGAATGCACCGTAAAAGTAAACGACACAAGATCACTTGTTTGCAGAGATGCAGTTTTTCAATTATGCTCATATGTTCACAAATTTAAATGTGTCCTCTGTATCTAAGGAAAGGTAGTCTGGTTTATAAAATATCACTCAGACAATATGTGCATGCATGTGTGATATATTTAATAAAAATATATAAAGTAAATATATTTTTAAACCAATACACATGTTAATAAATTAATATATATATATATATATATATACAGGTGGTTATCAAAATAATGGAACAGACCTATCAATATTAGTGGTGTTTAAGATTGTGCTTCGTATTCCTTAAAAAACAAGTCTGGCCACCGGTATTTTTTTATATAATATAGTGTATGTATTATTCTACGGTCAGGTAGCAGTAATGAAGCTAAGGACATCGTGCTTTTCGGGGGTAAAGCGTAAAATGTCAAACTTTGCACACCTTGCGAAAAGGGCAAATTGTTTGAGCACGTTTAAATTGGAGTATCTGTTACTGCACCCCCAGGCTAATGGATGTTTTTAGAGCTATGGTATCGAAAGTCATGATAGTATACAGAATGCACGGAAAAGCATGCTCTGCGAAACAGAATAGTGGACGAAAGGGAGAGCTGAGTGAAAGAGACGGACGAGGTATTGAAGAGGATTATGACATGAAGAAAGAAAGCAACAGCAACCAAAATGACCGAAGAGCTCAATCTGCATCTGCATGTTCCGGTATCAACCATTTGATGTAGAAGGGAACTTCACAAACAAAGCATTTACGAAAGAGTAGCTATTCCCAATTCACTTGTAATAGATACCAATACAAAATATCGCAACAGGCAGTGCGTATGTCTGGAGAAAACCTACACAAACGTAAGATTCTGGCTGTCTCATCTCAACTGGCAATCATGGAGGTAGATCTATCAGGGTTCGGGATGGCCTCTCATGGTTTTCTTCAGGCTATAGTAACCCTAAAAGGTAGATTGAATGGGAAGGACTATGTCGAAATGTTAGCTCACTAGTCCATCCTACGGTGCAAACATTGTTTCTTGCAGGAGATGGCGTTTTCCAGGTTGATAATAACCCTATACATACAGCTAAATCTATCAAGTATTGGTTTGAAGAGTATGAAAAAGAAGTCAAATATCTTATCTTGACCTGTATAACCCCCGAACTATTTATCATCCAACCACTGTGATCTGTATAAGCGGATAGAGCCAGGTATCGATATCCACCAAAGCATCTGTATAGGAACTTTCATGATTTTCCCGTGAAGAATGGTATAATATATTCTTAACCACTATTCAATGCTTGTATAATCCAATTCCAAGGTGAATCAGGTGGTATTACATGACAAAAGTGATCCTGCGCCGTATTAATAAAGGTTTTCAAGATTTTTTTAGTGTTTCCATTATTTTGATAACCACCTGTATATATATATACACTGAGTGACCAAATTATTATGACCACCCCCTGAGTACAATGTTGGATCACCTTTTGCCCGTAATACTGTATGAATTCTTCTTAGTATGTATTCTATGAGATGTTGGTAGGTGGTATGAGGAATTTGAGATCATATCCGAAGAACTAAACTTTCCAATTCCTTAAGATTTGATGGTACTGGATCCAGCTGCCTGATGTCTTGTTCAAAGTCATCCCACGAATTCTCAATTGGATTGAGATTTGTTGGTTGTACAGGCCAACGAAGCAAGGTAAAATCTTCGTCATGCTCTTCGAACCATCTGAGGACAATGTCAGCATTATGACAAGGAGCATTGCCCTGTTGGAAGTATCCATCCCCGGCAGGGTACACCATTAAAATAACAGGATGTACTTGATCTGTGATAACACTTAAATACCCTTGGACATTCAGACGTTGTTTCAAAGGAATAAAAGGACCGATACTATGTCAAGAAAACATCCCCCAAACCCTATTAATGCCTCTACCAGCTTGAAGTGTTGTGGCAATGCAGTTGGGGTCCACACTTTCATGCATATTTTACTCCATATTCACACCCTGTCATCTGCATGGTGTAGTTGAAAACGCGATTCATCGGACCACATGACCCTTCTCCAGTCTTCTACCGTCCAATCCTTGTGATCCTTTGCGAACTGGAGACGTCTGCTCTTGTTCAAGGCAGACAGTAGAGGCTTTCGAACAGGTCGTCGGCTTCCATAGCCTATACGGTGTAATCTGCGGCGAACAGATTGTTCAGAGACGTTCGCAGTTGCTCCTTAAGATTCCCCGCTATCTAACGTAATGTTGCTCTTCTGTTGAACTGGACAACTCTGGCAAGTCTACTTTCAGATCAAGCATTCAGTAGCGTGTGACGACCACCAGCCTGACGTTGAGACCCGGTTTTCTGCTTGGTAGTCCACTCTTTGTAAACATTAATAACTGCTGCTCTCGAACACTTCACAAGTGCAGCCATTTTGCTGATACTGGTTCCGACGCTTCGAGAGCCTGCAATTATCCAGCGTTCAAACTCAGTTAAATCAGGTTTTTAACCCATATCTTCGCAAACAACACAGTGCAATTGATGGATCACTTGTGCTGCATTCCCTTTTTATAGCTATCTCGCCCTCTAGCGGCAACATTGTGACGCAATAGCTCATTTGCACAAAACTCTCAGGTGGTCATAATAAAGTGGCCGCTCAGTGTGTATGTGTACACACACACACACACACACACACATATATATATATATATGGAAGTGTGAGTGTGTGTGTGTGTGTAAGTAAGTAAAGGATTTATTATGGGGGGCAAACCGTCAGGGATTTTAAAAATGGGTTTTTCTAGAAGAAATGGAAATTAAAACATTTTAACGCCAGATTATTCACAATTGAACGCGAGGAAAAAGGAAAAATCGAGCAGCGAATTGAAGGTCATTAAACTATTGATAGAATCGGACTTGATTGACAGTAAAGCCACGTTCTAGCTTCATCTTCGGTGCGACATCATACAATATTCTTTTAGCTTTCTGGGGAGTTTAAACAGCTTGAGAATAAGAAATTAAGTCAGAGACAATGTGATCGGGCAAGCGAACAAGACGTGCCGCTTTAGGCGGGCAGGAATTTTAGGAAAGGATCGATTAAATTAATTTAAAATGGAGCCGAAGACCTTTGAATAGTTAATAAACGATGATTAAAAGACAAGAAACTGTCCTATTTCCACTCGTGCCAGCATTCTGACTGCAGACTAGGATTTATTTGGGAGCCGACTGCAAGGTAAAGAGTAACATGATAAATAAGTTCAGACGATGATTAAATTATGGGTGTGAATAGACAGTCCGACATACATATATATATATATACACTGAAGTGCCACTGAATTAGGGATACCTACCTAGTAACGAGTTGGGCCTCCTCTGGCCTTGATAACGGCTGCCACACTACGAGGCATCGATTCAACAAGTTTCTAGAAACGTTCCACGAGAATGGCTTGCCAAATATTGGCTAAAGCTGTCCATAATTCAGTAAGGTTCTTTGGTGCTGTGTGATGGCCTTTCACGCCTTGTTCCAAAACATCCCAAAGATGCTCAATAGGATTTAAGTCTGGGCTTCTAGGTGGCCAATTCATGACAGAGAAGTCAGAGGAATGCTCATCCAACCAGCCAGTAGCCAACCGGGACTTGTGAGAGGTACAGTTGTCTTGCTGGAAAACTCCATTACCGTGCGGATAACAGAACAGCATAAACGGATGGAGGTGATCACCCAGCAACTCTACGTACCGAATTGCATTGAGGGAGGTTGGTACACGCACCAAAGATCCCAAACTGTGCC